>JAHZMX010002661.1:0-24421 GCA_027743895.1 Seira musarum | reverse complement strand
TGATCACATTCCCCCAGAAGCCAGTAGAAGAGCAGACTTGGGCGACATGGTGCTGAATAGTGCAAGCCAAAGACGAATCCCACGGGGAAAATGTAGCAACTGCAGTAGATTCCGATTGCGAATACTGTATTCCACCTTGATAACGCTGGTAGTTGTCTGAGATACGTCCAGAAATTTTTCGGTGGTCGTTTCTCGTACATCTCATCAAACTGGAGAAATCCATTGACGTAAAGAAGGATCTCTGATTCCAATTTTAGGCAGATTCTCAAATGAACTTGGGATATAATGTATGAGGCAACAGCATAGTAGGAAATGAATTTGGCTGAGGTGGTGACAGCAGATTGGAACCTAGATTCCATTTGAAACTGGATGATAAGGACGAAGAAGCATAAAAGATGAATGCAAATACCCTTTTGACTTTGTTTCCTTCGTCTGATATGGTCCTCATGATATGTCAACGTATGACGCCCTCTGTCCCACTTGAGAGTGCAGTCGCCGAAGAAATTGGCATACCTGAACATTTCTTGGAATAGTGGTAAATTTTCCCGGAACATTTCTGGGTGCGGACTTTCATATTTTTCTGCAGCTAAACTTAAATATGCATGTCATCCGACGTCGAGTCCAAGTAGAATTAAGGTATTTGCCATTCATTTCCTAAATTCTAAAACGTCAAGCAAATGCCTAGAAGAATTTTAATTGAGAAAGGGCTGGACTTTCCTCATTGGATTGACAAAGAAAGGTTCTTGTAAACAATTAAAGACATGAAGATGGTGGACTGAAATGAGAATGCAAGTCAGTAATTTGACTGTATTTAATATATTATTTAAAAGAATGGCAACAAACTACAATATTTTCCATGATTCATCATTATACTAAGTCTAAGTCATATTCATCTCTTATATTTGGAAACTTTCTAAAATGTTGCAAATTCTGTATAATAAGCCGCCAGACATTTTACCATTTTAGATAATTTCAGATTGCATCATACTCGCGAAATTCTCTTTATAATCTACCTTTAATTGTAGCATATTATTATTATTATAACTGTTTATTGGCAGACCATAGTAAGAGATCCATAACATAGTCAGTGATACATTAAGTTGGAGTGATGAACACGTTTAAACCTATTTTAGAAATTACGAAACATGAAAATTGTAGAATTTAACATATGAATATCATAACGAGAGGTGTGGTTCGTGTTTGTATAAGACTCCAGGAAAAAGTCCGGCGCGTGTGTAGCACAAAGAAACAAAAACATGTCTAAAATTAATGCGCTGCTTATGAAACATAACATACCATGAATGGAGCCTTATGAATTTAAAAGACATTTTGCAAAGTAAACAGGGCTCAACAAAGTGATACTACAGGAAGCGGAATGAGATCCAGTTGAATTGAATATGAAGGATTTTACAAGGTATCACCCAATAATCCCCCATGCAAAAATCCAACTGACCAATATTACAATAGGCAATATTAAGCAGGGGAATTTTCTCAGCATGACCATGAACAAGACCCAAGAAATTCCTGTCACATAATTAAAGTAGGTTTTTTAATCAATGCAATCCCAGGAAATAAAGTTATGACAAGTGGAATCGATCGTATGACAGTGTCTTCCTGTAGCTTTGAATTTTTTCCACGCATCCTATTCAGACGTACCTTTGCATTTAAACTGAGACATTGCATTCGCAATAAGAAAATCGACATTTTGTTTAGTCAAAATCGAGTTTGAGTAATAAATGGTGCATATAATTCGAGCCCATATATAATAATACAATAAATAATTAGTAGGTTTTCATTACACAAAGCGATTGCAGGTTCAAGCTCAGGTTGCATTATTCAAAATTCACTTAAATGAACCCATCGAAAAAATATTCTAGTTAAAAATATTAGCATTATGAAATTTTTAAAGCCATCAGAGTATTTTAAACTGCATTGAAAGCTTGTCGAAAGAAAAAAATGCGTGGACAAATCATAATTCATATTTGGATGTTTCTCCAAAATCAATTTCCCTTCATTGCTGGGTCCGTCATATTCCCTGATTCGATTGATGTTGTACCTCAATTTAACAATTCAATTCGGGTTTCTGACTTAAACGATTATGTCCAAAATTTCCAAGATTGCTTAATTGTGCTAGATAATTTCCAGAACTTTAATATTCCAAAGCTAAAACTTCCGTTTGTTTTGAGAGTACCTTTATTCCACTTCTCACTTCAAAGTTCTTATTACGCGTATGGCGAATTTGGGTGGGTGTATACATCAAATACATCGAGGATCCGGGACTGCTTCGTTCCGTTATATCAGGACTGGTTGGATTGTCTTACGCTCAATTCAAACTTTATTTTGAATTCAAGGCCCCCAAACTGTTTTCTTACCGTCCGACTGTTTCCCCCGACCCTTATTGCCCATGGGTACAATGGTCATGTTGAAAAGGAACCATTTGTCAAAAATTATCCAGATACTTACACACGCCCAGAATCTTACATACCTGCCAGTTCCATGAACATTCAGCTCGTGTTGGTAAGCAATGAAGTGGATGAGAAGTATTTCTACGAGTGTGCCTTCCCAGCAAAACAACTAACATCGTTTCCTGTTATTATGGCTGTTAACACTCTGAACAACTTTACCAATAATCGATCAATTTTATTAGAAGACGTAGTTGTGGCAATTGGTTCAATATCTAGTTATCGATCGCGTCACCAAATATGTGTGGAATCGTATCCCAAAGATTTTTGCGACATTCCATCCCTAACGCGTCAGGTACTTTCGAAGCGTATTTTTCTAAACCCTAAAAATGAAATTCATTTACAAAGTAAAGAGACCCAAGAGCTGACATGGGTCATCCCGGGTGATAGTTTGATTGAAAATGTGACTGGTCTGGTAAGTGAACATCTTTTCATGTGCGGAAATTACATGAACCAGAGAAATACAAAAATTGGAATCCCGTTTGTCCGGGCAACAGATCGATTAGCGCACGGATTTGCACATTTGTGGTTGTCAATTATGGGGAATTGCTCATTTAACCGTATACATAGGGAAAACCTACACAAAAGGTCGATGTGTCGTAATGGGAACATTATAACTGGGACATTTTTTGTTACCGAAGACATAGAGTTGATGGAGCAAACGAAGTTTAGCGTTGATGGGACTGACACTCCATTTTACCCTCATGTAATGGGTCCTGATGAATTACAGAATTTTCGCTTTCTCAGTTGCGGCGAAAGGGGAGTGAAACCTGTGTCAATGAAAGAACTACTTAATGTTTATGATGAGTATGTGTGGATTTCTATTTTGATTAGCATCATTTCAATTTCATTCACCATTGCCGTTGTTGGATCAACTAATATGTTGGATTTGAAGAAAAGACTGGCTACTATCATTGGAAAATCTGTCTTACCCGTTGTTAAAGTTTTACTTGAACAAGAACGTTTTTCAAATTTCACGATGCTATTTCTGCTTTTAGTTCCATAGTTTGCAACAGATGACAATCTTGAGCCACGTTTCCCGTTCTATTGGATGAGAAGTTTCCCATTTTTGGAAATTCTCCCTGGAGAATGTTTCTCGGGAAAATGTTCAAAAGTGGGAAGTTTCATCGCATAACTTGAGTAATTTGAACCATACATTAATGCCTAATAAACATTCATAACAAACGTTTTGGATTTCTTGTCAGTCAGACGGTATAATGCTTGGAAATGTCCACAAGCAAAAGTTTCAAACTTGAGTTGTCTCGGATTTTTCAATTTTGTCATTTCAGTTGCACATTGTAGAGCAATGGCAGAAATAGCATTGTAAATTTTTTAAACGTGTATTTAGGGAGACCCCTTCATGTACAAAATAATTGTGGATAATAGACTCCGGCCAGTTCTCGGAACATTTCTGTTAGTCGGTATTGTTCTGAGCAATGCCTACAAAAATGATAACGTGTACAACATGGTTTTGCCTAGACTTCAAGTGCCTTTTGAATACATTGGAGAGCTGATTGGAGCAAATTACACAATTTACACACGAACAGGAGTAATTGGGTTTAGGAAGGTTTCCTCTTACCGACCCTTTGGTTCGTTTGTAATTCAACCGTCTCAAAAACAGGACCCCGATCCTAAAAAAAAATATCACCAAGTGAATGACAAGTTATACGACCTAGTGGGTACGACATCAGAAGTACTGCAGTTTCTTGATAGAATGCGTAAGAAATGGAGTTATTCAAACAAAACTCGAAAATTGCTGGAGCTCCAAGAAGTTGTGTACAATAACACAAAACTGCATCCGAAAATCGTGAATGTCATGCATCGGTTTATCAACGACACAATTTCGGGTAAGATTGACAAAGAAATAGGAAATGGAGAAGCTGTTAAAGCCGTGCAGGACCTTGAATTAAAGTTCTTGAAGGAATTCATGGGTCCATGCGATAAAGTTGCTTTGATTCTACCCGAACATGTTGGCAAATCGTTTGCAAAGGATTTGAGAAATTCTGGAAATGAATCCGTCTACATTGGCAAGGAAACTTACACTGACATTTACTACAGTTTTGAGGTAAAACCTCGTTTAGGAATGCAAACAGTTCCAGCATTTCTGGAACAGAGAATTAAAGGAGCTGGTTCTGCGGGTTTGTGGGACTGGTGGACGAATTTTATTAGAGGGAGCAAACCGTACAAGAATTATGCAAACACACCAAAAGAACCAACAATGGAAGGAAATATTCTTGGGGTCTTTCTAGTTCTGATTGCGGGGCATTGTTTAGCTCTCACTTTATTTGTTCGAGAAACAAGGAAGGCGTGGTGGAAGCTTTGCGAACATCTTTACAATCTGGGGAAAGCCACATCAATGAATCTTGTCAGGAAGTCTTGGAAAGGGTCGAAAAATGCTGTTTCTGCCCTATTAAGTCGTGCGTGTAAGAAAATTGAGCTACGGCAGCGCTCAAAAGTAATATTGATTAGAAAAGGACTTAAATGATTAGACTCCTCTCAAACGACGTACATACCCGCATTACAAAATTTATTTTTTAAATTCGCGTGATTATGTATGAATATAATTTTATTGACGATATATTGTTCTCATTTGAAGGAAATCCAAATTACATTTGATTGAAAATATTCTATAAAGTTCTTAACGTTTAAAATGAAAAAGTAAACAATATGTACAGGTTTAAATGCTTTTCAAGTAAAAACAAAAACGTGAGACTAATGTATATATATAAATAATTTTAACTTTGTTTCCTATGGCTGGTATGGTCTTCGCGATAAACTTAGGTTTGATACTCCCAGTCCCATTTGAACGTAAGTACAGTCGAGACTGGCATAATTGAATATTTCCTGGGATAGCGAAAAATTTTCCATGAACATTTTCGGGTGCGGTCTTTCAGATTTTCTTGGAGACAAACTTAAATATCCATACATTCAGACAAAGAGTTTCGAATAAGACCTGGTGGCATTCGTAAGTAAAATGAAAATGGTCGCCAATCATGTGACCAAAACCTAATGTGAACGTGTAGAATAATTTTAATTTCCAAAGGTTTCGACTTTCCTCATTGGAATGACAAATGGGAGTAGTTAATGATTCCATATAATTGAATATGAAGATGTTGAGTTTCATTAGAACATAAAATTCTTGACATGACCAAGGCCGCATACATTTCTTGACAAGGCCAAGTAGGATTTCAAACCCATGAAATCCCAGGAAAAGCTGTCGGAATAAACTAAGCAAAACCGGGATCGTTTGACAGTTTCTAACTTTTACATTTGAAGGGTATCTCAATGGACAATCACATCAACATTAATAACAAATGAGGAAGCTCCTTAGAAAACAGCCACTAACTTATAATTTCTTACCACTAACAAGGTAGCATCGCGGTCGACGGTTATAAAAAACGGCAATATGGAAGTTTTTATAGATTTTATCTGGTTCAGCATGCCAATAAGGCTATAGCATACAGGCACTTTTGAACCCAATGCTTTTCTAACGCCTGGTGGACGGTTACATCTTGCATTGATTTGTATTCAAATGATCAAACTTTCATTTGTATTTATATCTACAAATTCATTTTCCGGATTAATGACTCTTTTAAACACTCCATCGTCCAAAACTCTGCATAAATTTTCTCTGAGAAACACTTGGCGATTGATAAACACGCAAATGTAAATCCAGAACCCATTTATCAATTGAATTCGAAAGCCAAGCAGACAAATATAACCGTCTACTAACGGCGTTAGGAAAGCATTGTGTTCAAAAGTGCCTATGTGCTATAGCCTTTTTGACATGCTGAATCCGATGGAATCAAGAAAAACTTCCATATTGCCGTTTTTATAACCGTCAACCGCGATACTACCTTGTAAGCTGGAAAATGATATTTCACGAATGAACACGAGCAAAGTGGAGGAGGAAGTTGGACGTAAATCGGAGAAAGAAAAAGAATAAAAACGCAATCATTTTTAAATTTAAGAATTTTTTTGGTTAGACTTTGGACTAACGATATACTATAATGAGATTTAACAATAAGTGTCCCACAGACAGAATTGTGGATCGAGAAATGAGAGCAAAGAGGAATTTAATTTTACAAAATGCGGATGGGATCTTGTATAATGGCTGGCAATAATGAGAGTTGAGATATCAAATTTTCCATCAATATCACGCCTCTTTTCCAGAGGAATTCTTATATTCTAACTGAGACATTTGCAATTACGATGAGAAAATCGTTATTTTGTTTTGTCAAAATTGAGGCTTGAATAATAATTAAGTGGCGGATATAAGTTGGGATTAAAATTAGACGGTTTTCATTACGCGATACAAATTAACAAACTCAGGTTGCGTTATTCCAAAAATGCTATTCAAACACACATATCGTTTAGTGCAAAGTAAATTAGTTTCTAAGGAAGTTTTATTTTCGTGCTGTAGAACGTTGTAACCACATAAGAAAATATTTCAAAACCTTGTTGGAATAAAAAATGTGTGGAAAAGTCATAATTCAAATCTGGATGTTTCTTCAAAATCAATTTCCTTTCATTGTTAGATCCTTCGTGTCCACAGAGTCTATTGATGTTGTACATCAATTTAACTATTCAATCCAGATTTCAGTCCTAGACGAATATGTCCAAAATTTTAAAAACTGCTTAATTGTTCTGGATAATTTCCAAAATTTTAATATTCCAGAATTAAATCTCCCGTTTGTTTTGAGGTTACCTTTATTCCACTTCTCCCTTCAAAGTTCTTATTACGCTTTTGGTGATCTGGGCTGGGTGTATACATCAAATACATCAAGAATTCGGGACTGCTTAGCTCCGTTATATCAGAATTGGTTGGATTGCCTAACGTCTCAATTTAAACTTTATTTTGAATTCAAAGCCTCCAAACTGTTTTCTTACCGTTCGACTATTTCCCCCGACCCTTATTGCTCACGGTCATTACGACGGCCATGTTATAAACGAAACTTACATGAGTAAGTATCCAGACATTTACAAACGCCCAGAAGTTTATTTACCAGTTAGTTCTATGAGCATTCAACTCGTTTTGGTGAGCAATGAGGTCAAAGAAGAATATTTTTTCGAATGCGCCTTCCCAACAAATCAACAACCCTCGTTTCCTGTTATTATGGTTGTCAACAATTCGGGCAACTTTAATCGATCAGTTTTTGCTGACGTTGCTGTAGTAATTGGCTCAATATCTACTTTTCGTTTGCGCCATCAAACTTGTATTCAATCGTATCCCGAGAATGTGTGCGACAATCCATCCCTAACACGTCAAGTGCTATTGAAACGTATTTTTCTAATGACTGAAGAAAATGAGTTTCTATCACAACTGAGGATCATAACTAGCCATAAGGAGACCCATGAGCTGACATGGCTCATTCCAGGTGACAGAATAATTACAAGTGTGACTGGTCTCGTAAGTGAACATCTTTTCATGTGTAAAAATTACATAAACCAGAGAAAGACGAAAATTAGAATCCCGTTTGGCCGCGCAACTGATCGATTGGCACATGGATTTGCGCATTTGTGGTTATCAATTATGGGAAATTACTCATTTAACCGTAAATTTCGAACAAATCCACTCAAAAGGTCGGTATGTTGGAATGGAAAAGTTCTTAATGGCACATATATTGTAAACGAAGATATGGAATTAATGGAGCGAATGAGGTTTAGCAGTGACGAGACGGACGCTCCATTTCATCCTAATGTAATGGCTCCTGATGAATTACAGAATTTTCGCTTTCTCAGTTGCGGTGAAAGGGGAGTTAAACCTGTTTCAATGAAGGAACTACTTAATGTTTATGATGAGTCTGTGTGGATTTCCATTATGATTAGTATCATTGCAGTTTCGTTCACCATGGCCATTGTTGGATCATCTAGTTTGTTGGATTTGAAGAAAAGACTGAATGCTATCATAGGCCAATTTGTTTTTTCCGTTGTTAAAGTTTTACTTGAACAAGAACGTTACTTACATATTACTATGCTATTCCTGCTTTTTCCACTTACGTTTTGCAGAAATGTAAAGGATAACCTTGGGCCGTATGATGCCCTTCCTCTTTGCCCACCCCAATGCATTTCTACTTTTGAAAATTCCCTTTCGAATGGAAAATTATTGCACGGTTCAAAGAGCCCTTGTGATGTAATACCCCTCCCCACTTTTGCACCGTAACGATATAGAGTGAGGTCGTTACGGGGTAATCTGCCCTCATTTGCCTTGGATCTTTAAATTGTGTCATTTCAGTAAATTTCAGTTGCATGGTTGTATTGTAGGACAAAGGCAGAAATAGCATCGTAAATCGTTAAAAACGTGCTTTTAGGGAGACCCGTTTATGTACAAAATAATAGTGGATGATCGACTTCGGCCTGTTCTTGGAACTCTGCTGTTAGTCGGTATTGTTCTGAGCAATGCCTACAAAAATGATAATGTGTACAACATGGTTTTACCTAGACTTCCAGTACCCTTTGAATACATCAAAGAGCTCATTGATGCAAATTACACAATTTACACGCGCGCAGGAGAGATTCAGTTTACGAAAGGCTCCGCATACCAATACACACTAATTAGTAGTCCATTTGCCATGCAACAACGAGAAAATGGTCCCAGAGATAAATATCACGAGGTGAATGACAAAGTCTATGACCTAATGGGCACGACATCCGAAGTACTGGAATTATTTAATAAACTAAAGGAAAAACAGATTTATTCAAAGAAAACTCGAAAATTGATGATCCTTCAAGAACTTGTGTACAATAATACAGAACTGCATCCCGAAATTGTGAAAGTCATGCATCGTTTCATGAATGATGCAAGAGCGGATAATATTGACAAAGAAATAATAAATGGAGATGCTGTCAAGGCTGTGCGGGACATTGAATTAAAGATCTTGAAGGAATTCATGAGTTCATGTGATAACGTTGCTTTGATTCTACCAGAACACGTTGCCAAATCCTATACAAAGGATTTAAAAAGTTCGCGGAAAGAATCCGTTTACATTGGCATAGAAACTTACACTGACAGGTTTGAGGTAAAACCTTTTCGTTTTGGCATGCATACAGTTCCTGTATTTCTGGAACAAAGAATTAAAGGAGCTAGTTCTGCCGGTTTGTGGGACTGGTGGACTAAATTTATTCGAGAGAACCAATCGTACAAGAATGCAGGGAGTTATGGTGAGAACGCACCAAAAGAGCCGACAATGGAAGGAAATATTCTTGGGGTATTTCTAGTTCTGATTGTTGGGCATTGTTTAGCTCTCACTTTATTTGTTCGAGAAACGAGAAAAGCCTGGTGGAAGCGCTGCAAAAATATTTACAAGCTGGGGAAAGCTGTATCAATGAATCTTTTCAGAAAGTCTTGGAGGAGGACGAAAAATGTTATTTCCGGTTTATTAAGTTGTAGATGTACGTAAATTGAGCTACGGCAGCAATGAGCAGTGATATTTATAATAAGGGACTTTTATAGATTCGACATGCAAAGGATGTAGCCACCTACCCACAGTGCAAAATTTACTTTTATAATTATTCTTAGGTTGATTAATATGACTTATGACTTTATTGACCATAACTAGAATTATCAGATATCGGCAGGGCATAAAATTCCCAAGAAAACTCATTTGCTTATGCTTACTCAGTTTTTAAGATATATGATGTACGTGTGCGAATGAGAGCCAAATTACATTGGCCTGAAAATATTTTGTAAAGTTCCTAAATTCGGTGGTAAAATTTTTAACTACATTTACAGGTTTAATTGTTTTTCATGTAAAAATAAGCAGGTGAGGTGAGTCCATTGGAGAAAATTTTCGCTGTTCTTTTAAACCAAGGTTCTACAGATATTCCACTTCATTGCAATTCTAATATGTCATGCATTCACCATAACCATCCCCGGTTTCGATATCCAATCCAGCTAATATTTCAATCCTAAACCCGAAACCCTCATAACTTACTTGTTAGATCTCGTCAAACTGAAGAAATCAACCTAAAAATGATTTCCGGTATAGACTTCGTGCAACTTCGCACTTGAACTTGGCACAATATAAAGCGGTATGTAATATAAAATGAATTGAATATGTATTTGAAAGGTGGTGGCAGCCAAAAGAAGCCTGAATTCTTTTTGAAATTGGACACGAAGAAGTAATAAGATTTTTCCATCCATACCCTATTTCCTTTCCAGAAAAACCTTTATACTTATTCAAAGTGAGACATTGCATTTGCGGCGAGAAAATCGTTATTTTGTTTTGTCAGAATCGAGGTTTGAATAATAATTACATGGCGCATGTTAGAGGCGAGTAAGAGAATTTATAATTAGAAGGTTTTCATTACGCGATACAAATTTGCAAGCTCGTTTTGCATTATTCGATTATTCCGAACGCTACTCAAACAAAGTTAGTTAGTGAAAAAAATCTTTTATTTGAATTTATATTTTAGTAGCTTGGAAGTCCTTTAGCCATATAAAACATTTAAAAATAGCTTTGAATTCTGCTTTGAACCAAAAATGTTTGGTGGAAACATATTTCGAATTTTGATTTTTCTTTGTAATCGATTTCCCTTCATTTTTGCTTCCTTAATGTCCCCAGATTCTATTAATGTTGTACATCAATTTAACTACTCACGATCAGTTCAGGTTTCAGCCCTAAACGCATATGTCCAAAATTTTAAAAACTGCTTAATTGTTCTGGATAATTTCCAGAATTCTAACATTCCTGAATTAAATCTCCCGTTCGTGCTGAGAGTACCTTTATTCCACTTCTCACTTCAAAGTTCTTATTACACTTTCGGTGATATTGGGTGGGTGTACACATCAAATACATCGAGAATACGGGACTGCTTAATTCCATTGTATCAGGATTGGTTCGATTGCCTGACCCTCAATTTAAACTTTATTTTGAATTCGAAACCTCCAAACTGTTTTCTAACCGTTCGACTCTTTCCCCCGACCCTTATTGCTCATGGATACAATGGCCATGCTGAAAACGAAACGTATGTGAGTAAGTATCCTGACATTTACACGCGCCCAGGGACTTATTTACCTGCCAGTTCCTTGAACATTCAACTTGTGTTGGTAAGCAATGAAGTGGATGAGAAATATTTCTACGAATGCGCTTTACTAACCAGACAACCTTCATCGTTTCCTGTTATTGTTGTTGTTAATAACACTCATGGCAAATCTAATCGATCAGTTTTAGGTGACGTAGGTGTAACAATTAGATCATTATATTCATTTCGATCGCGCCATCAAACTTGTAAACAATCGTATTCCGAATATGTATGCGATAATCCATCCCTAACACGTCAGGTGCTTTCGAAACGCATTTTTCTACTGCGTGAAAACCAATTCCAATTACAAAGGAAGATCATATTCGGCAGCGAAGAGGACCTTGAACTGTCATGGTTCATCCCAGGCGATAGTATGATTAAAAATGTGACTGGTCTGGTAAGTGAACATCTTTTCATGTGTGAAAATTACATAAACCAGAGAAATACAAAAATTGGAATCCCGTTTGACCTCGCAGCTGAACGATTAGCACATGGATTTGCTCATTTGTGGTTATCAATTCTGGGAAATCACTCATTTACCCGTAGATTTAGAGAAAATCCCCACAAAATGTCGATATGTCGTAATGGGAAAGTTGTCAATGGAACATATTTTATAAACGAAGATTTAGAGTTGATGGAACAAATGAAATTTAGCGTTGATGGGACAGATACTCCAGTTTACCCTAATGTAATGGGTCCTAATGAACTACAGAATTTTCGTTTTCTAAGTTGTGGCGAAAGAGGAGTTGGGCCTGTTTCAATGAAAGAACTACTTAATGTTTATGATGAGTTTGTGTGGATTTCCATTTTGATTAGCATCATTTCAATATCCTTCACCATTGCCGTTGTCGGATCATCTAGTTTGTTGGATTTGAAGAAAAGACTGGCTACTATCATTGGAAAATCTGTCTTACCCGTTGTTAAAGTTTTACTTGAACAAGAACGTTTCTCGAATTTCATTATGCTATTTCTGCTTTTATCGCACCACAATATCTTGCAAAAATGACTATTTGGATTTTGAACTATTCCAACTTCTAACTTATCAATAATTTCCCACTTTTGAATATTCGCTTTCGAATGAAAAGTAAGTTTTCTCGGGAAAATGTTCAAAAGCGGGGAGTGGCATTGCAACAATTGATAAACAATCTATATGATCTTATTTGATACTGTTAAGGTTTCGCAGATTTTATTTTAGATAATTTTGGAAAGCATGAGTCATTTACAACGAAAAATCTGAAATTTTTGCAAAAAGAAAAAGAAAAAAAAGCGTTAAGGGCGAACCTCTGGAGCTTGTAGTGCAAAAGATTTAATGTGGGAAAAAGCTTATATCAAAGGGAATAATAAAAGACGAGGAATTACTTCTGTGATGACAATTATTTTCTTAAAGTCACTATCCCATTTAAAAAATAAGCTTATTTTGGTTGTCTCACATTGTGTGAGCAGATAATAATGGATTTGGCTGGTCGCCTCTGGGTAGTCCTTTGGACATTTTGTCAGTGTAATTTACGGGAAAAGTCTCACGTCAGTTGATTTTCACCATTAAATGTCATTTTCGCTTAAATTGTTGTGCGACAAAAGCAGAAAAAGCACCTTGAATTTTAATAAAAAACAAATAATATAGGGAGACCCATTCATGTACAAAGTAATTGTGGATGATAGACTTCGGCCTGTTCTTGGAACTTTGCTTTTAGTTGGTATTGTTCTGAGCAACGCCTACAAAAATGACAATGTGTACAATATGGTATTGCCTAGACTTCCAGTCCCTTATGAATACATCAAAGAACTCATTGATGCAAACTACACAATTTACACACGAACAGGAGAGACTATGTTTATAAAAGGCACCGCATACCAATACCAACCAATTAGTTCGTTTACCATGCAACAGCCAGGACATGGCCCCAGAGATAAATATCACCAGGTGAATGACGAGCTCCATAATACCTTAATGGGTACGACATCCGAAGTGCTGCAGTTTTCTGACAGATTGAGAAAAAAATGCTTTTATTCAAACAAAACACGAGAACTAATGAACCTCCAAGAACTTGTGTACAATAACTCAAAACTGCATCCGAAAATTGTGAAAGTCATGCATCGTTTCATGAACGATGCCAGGGAAGGTAAGATTGACAAAGAAATTGACAATGGAGATGCAGTCAAAGCCGTGCAGAACCTTGAATTAAACATCTTGAAGGAATTCATGGGTAAATGTAAAAAGGTGGCTTTGATTCTACCTGAACACGTTGCCAAATCGTTTGCAAATGAATTAAAAAACTCTGGAAAAGAATCGGTTTACATTGGCAAAGAAACCTACACTAACCTTTACTATAGTTTTGAGGTAAAACCTTTGAGATCAGGAGTTCAGACAGTTCCTGCATTCATAGAGCAAAGAATAAAAGGAATTACCTCTGCGGATTTGTGGAACTGGTGGACTAAATTTATTCGAGACAGCCAGTCATACAAGAATGCAGGAAATTATGTGGAAAACACACCAAAGGAGCCCACAATGAAAGGAAATATTCTTGGGATCTTTCTTGTTCTGATTTGTGGGCATTGTTTAGCTCTCAATTTATTTCTTCGAGAAACGAGGAAAACGTGGTGGAAGCATTGCAAACATATTTACAAGGTGTGGAAAGCCGTTTTAATGAATCTTCTCAGGAAGTGTTGGAGATGGACGAAAAATGCTATTTCTAGCTTATTTAGTCGCATTCGTAAATGTAAGTACATTACTTGGGCTACGTTAGCGATCAGATCAGCATCATGTGCCTATCGCTGATGTTAGTTAAGGTTAAGATTGATTCTAATGATTGGAAATGTCAACTTTCAAATAAAAGTTATTTTAATTTATCCATCACAATTGGTCAACACATTGATTTCGTTCATTCTGCATTTCCGTTTTGTTTTTAAAAAATATTTTGTGACAAAAAAAAAACCAGAATGAGATTGATCTTGGTCTTGTACCAAGACTCTTGGTCGTACTGAGCTAGACTCACAAAATTAGACAAAGGACGGACGACGGACAGACTGAAGAATACATGAAGGTATGTATATACCCATTTCACCCTTTTGCATTCTGGCTATGTAATTATCATCATCATCATCTTCGCACCATATAACATATACATAGCAGCTGAATCGAATAATATTGCACAAAAAAAGTGAAAGTGCATTTTGTAAGTAAAACTTAACTGAAACCATTTGTTCGAAACTCGAAAGTTCGATTACGTCTTTATTTAGGGGATTTTTACTTTAAAAATTAGTTGTTCCCAATTAAAATGGAGAATTTTCATTTAAATACGACGGGACATTGTGTATTTTGTCTAAAGAAGGAGAACGAAAACACTCAGAATCAAAGCAATAATGATGGCCATCAAGAACAGAATCATTCTGGGTTTCATCAACTAAATAAATTATGTTTCCATATGAAAGTGTTCTCGAAATTGAGTAATAACTTGACACTTCCCAATTCAGTATTGTCTGGTTTGTTATGCTCCAACTGTTCAGAATTGTATTTGAAATTAATGAAGTTGTTCGTTCTTCTGGAGAAAACAAGACTTGAGCTAGAGTTCACGATGACAACGTTGTGCGGCGTTATGGAAGAAACAAATCAAAATATTTCTATGATGGATCATTTTAAGGAATCAATGCAGAAGGAAGATGACTCCAAGGTTCATTTGGAAGTTATGGAAGAGCTGAGGACTGTTATTTTAGAGAAATGTAAATGCAATAGAGAAGTTCATAAGGAATTAATTTTGAATTAAAATTTAGATTAATTAATTAAAAATGTTATCTTCTTTCTTAGGTAAAGAGCAAACAAAACTCCTGAATCCGGAATTAAGACTCGGCCGAGATAGAGATTGTGAGACTCCCCTTACTGATGACGATCAATATCAACTTCCTCCTCCAGTGGAATGTGAACTGCTCGAACTTACAACTCCTTTGGACAATATAATTGACAAAACAGTGTCTGGCGAATTTAAGTGTGCAGATTGTAAGAAAACATTTTCCAGAAGTTATGTCCTCGAAGCTCACCGACGCCAAGTACATTTCAAATCTAGGAAAGAGGTTTGCCGTATTTGCCAAAAGACATTCAAATACAAGTACTCCCTCCAAAGGCATCATGAAGTTGTGCATTTGAAACGACGTTACCACTGTCCAGAATCAAGATGTGACAAAGTTTATACGAAGAAGAATGACCTCAGGACTCATATGGCGAAATGTCACGGCGTTGAGAAGGATGATGAAAATAAAATGATTCCTATTCAAGAGGCTTCGATGTTGCCAGCGCCAGCGCAATCCGGAACTGGCTGGCAAAATCAAAATCTACCTCATCAACCGTATTTACAAAATATACCGACACCAACAACTTCAGTTGGTGCTGGAATGTCTCCCT
The DNA here is from genome assembly GCA_027743895.1 of Seira musarum. Classification (NCBI taxonomy): domain Eukaryota; kingdom Metazoa; phylum Arthropoda; class Collembola; order Entomobryomorpha; family Entomobryidae; genus Seira; species Seira musarum. The sequence goes on along the minus strand of JAHZMX010002661.1, from coordinate 8,542 downwards.
ATTTCCAGCATTCGGTGACCAATAATTGGACTTTTACTTCGCAACAAGCACCAAGCCCGAGCAATACTAACACAGTTCAAAACTCATCCGGTGGAAATTACTTGATTCATGCGGACGTTACAGCGAACGGAGTTAGATGCAAACAGTGTGGGAAAATGTACCGTTACCGAGTAGGATTTACAGAACACTTCAAAGCTGTTCATGAAGGAAGACGATTTTTTTGTGGGATTGGTCAGTGCCAGAAGGAATTTGTGAAAACCACTCAAATGAAGAAACATCGGATGAACTGCAAAGGAATGCCGTCAAATGCAAATGTCTTTACCTAAGTGTCTAAAGTGGAGTAATTCTTCAGGATTATTTCTCCATCAATCTCAAACGTCATCGAAACTTGAAATTACTTCAAAGACGTTGTCTTGTGTTCAAACAGTGATATTTTTGTAATAGTCAGTTAATGTCTTGTATAAAATCAATAGTGTCTTATATTTCTCATTTAATGCCAATTTTCAATTTTCGCTATCGTTAAAAGTGTCAACTTTATGGAGACTTTTCAATGAATTACCATGACTTTAAAATGAAATAAATGACCCATTTCATGTTGACATTAAATACACATTAACTAATACATTATTTTCTTACATTTCATTCTATTTTTAATTAATTGCCACTGAGGCTCAAACAATTATTTTATAACAATTTAAAGGAACTCAGCGATATAATAACTGATACAATAGGAATCCTTATTTTTGCCAAACATGTAAAGCAGCATTCCTAAATAGGAGACCGGTATTTTAAATCTGAATTAATCCCGTACAATTTAATTCTTAAATATAAATCTAGGATACGTGAAATTTCATAATTTCATCTTACGCCTCACGTAACAAATTTGATAGCTTTAATTTTCTACCTGACTGAATCAATTTTTATAAAAATCTACTTGCTCAATTAATTAAGAAGCAATTGACAGTGAAATAGGATAAGTTATTCAAAACTTACAAAGTTAATTCATAAAAACGAAAATTACAACAAAACAAAATACTTAAATGAATGTCGTCCATCATTAAATAATTCGAAGACTAGGATGTCAATTTTAGGTACAACTTCATCCCATTTCATCGTGACTTCCTGTTTTAGAATCTTGGTTTTTCACACTTGAGTACGGAATCCTTCCAATTACCATCAGGTTTCTGACTGGCAACCTTGACAAATTCAAGACATGGGAACATATTCCAAATATTTGAATCCTTCAAATCCCGTCCCCATTTCCAGCAATTGAGTAGTCCATCCCTCAAATGATTTGGTGCGTTGTAACAAAGTAACTCCCAAAATCGTTCGTTTTCACTATTCCAATACCCAATCTCATAAATCCAAGTCACACGTTTGAGATTCTTAGAGCCCAGCAAAAACTGAAGGGAGAAGAAGCTGTACAAGTTTGCACCTTCCTCCATTGTAATACCAGCATATTCAAAGACGACATGGAATTCAACCAGGTTAGGAAGTCGAAGAGATGTGATCTGGTCTGGAATCCGGACAAACTCTGTTTTCAGGTGGAGGTGTTCCAAGGTAGGGTAGTTTTCCAGGAATCGGAACAATTCGTTGATTGAAGAATTAAACATATCCACATTTAGGCGTAAACGAGTGAGTGGCCAGTTTGGATTCATAATCTCCCGAACGAGTTCCAAAGAGTTTTCGCCAGCTCGGCTACTGAATTTGTTATCATTGCATATGGCCAAACCCGTTAAATTCAGAGGGTGGAGACTTTGAGTCGCCTGGATAGGCCTCCTTCTTTCACGTTCATCCTCGTCCTCATTTTCACGGTCGTCATACCAATAGCTGGACACCACGGTGACAACCTTTACTTGTGGGTTCGCTTCTAGGATTGCCATGTACATGATATCCTCCTGATTTCTGCATGAGAAGAATTCAAACGTAATTTTCTCCAGGTTTTCCAATCGAGGAAATCGGTGAAGATTCAATGCTGCCCTTAATGCACATTTTTCGTTTTCCGAGTTGCACCAGTTCTGGTGTACCTTGAGCCAGTTTAAGTTGGGCATGAGTGAAACACACTTTTGTAGAAGGATGTAACAGTGTCCACAAGGGAATTCGCTTGGAGAATTCACAAAGTTACGGATGTGGCAGTAGTATTCGAAGTACAATAACTGTTCTCCAACGATTTCCAATAAGGATAAAATCTTATCCGAAAACTGGGTAAAAGTTTCCAACGGGCAGGTGTCACGAATCCATACAGAAAGAGAATTCAGGAACAGTTTCATGTCCGGCATGTTGCCGGCATTTTGGTGAAAGTTGTCCAGTCGCTGTAGTTGGAGCGCATTTTCTTCGTCACTCCGACCTCTTCGCTCCAAACGGAGTGAAACGCTCATAACATCACTATGATGGCCAACTTCCTGCTGAATTTGCTTTAGAAGGTGGTCTAGAATCATGCTGTCGACAGCCTTCTGGAAACCCCTGCAAACGCTTCTCAGTTTCACAAGTGTGACCTTTAGTTCAGACCATAACTCAGCGATAAGGACTTCCAGGCGGAGGATTTGATGAAAGAGGATATCAGCAATCATTGTACTCCTCATGAGATCTGCAAACACCGGGTGAAGTTTGCAAAGGTTTCCACGATCAACGGGACTGCCCAATTCGGAGATCTTCTTCCAGATCTGCAAGAAAATTCATAAAGAAATCAATTTGATAATAAAAATCTGATTACCTCTCCAGACCTTGACCTTGAACTTTATTGAGCTCACCTCTTTGGGGAAGAGTTCAAGTGGGTCGATTCCCGTTTTCGAGTTCATCTCATTGATACGTCTCAAGTTTTCTAGACGCTTTCGTTCAGCATTTTCCTTCCGCTTATATTTTCTTTGATTTACCACCTGCACCATCAAATCCGGAGACACCAGATCCAATCCTTGGAATTCGTTATTTGGATCCATTTGGAAGCTAAAATGAATAAATCATGAAAATAACACCACGTTTTTAGCATGCCAAAAACAAAAAAAAAATTGTAGAGAACGATTACGTTTTCAAGCGATTTTTTGTTCGTTGTTCTGAAGTCTTACCTTTCACAATAACTGCGAATTAATTATTTTTCGAAGTTTCCCACAAACTATCAATATTCGTGTTCAAAATATATTTTTTATTAGTATTTTAGCGACCAGATATTTAATTTAATTTTAAATCATATCCCAGCTCATTCTAACAAACTCGTGAAAAAAAGTGCCCAACGAATAAATCCTGACGAAGCCTAACCGAACAAGGGACAACATCACTCTTCCTCTAATCATTCAGGACTGGCAGACGAATGAAAGGTTGGACGAACATGCCATTCATAAAAGTAGTAGATGCTTTGCATAGTTTTCAGAGTCCAGAGAGTATACTTATGAGGATGATAACGTGACTGTAATGGACAAAGACAAGGACACTAACATATTTTTAAGTGACAAGAACTAAAGTGTACAGGTGAAAATGTGGCATGAAATAATATTTGTTGAATTAATTTCCTCTGTCCTCTGCTTCTTCCACAGCTTCATTCTAAGACTTCCTCTGACTTCAAATGAATATGAATACACAATTACACAGTAGCTTAATTATAAGGTTCCAGGAACCGATTTCTAAGTAAAGGTATGCAGTTGAGTAATATGAAAAGGAAATGCAAGTTTTAATTAGTCGAGCCACATGCAGGGAATGAATTTATTTGGTTGTGCTTGGGTTCCACGAGTACCTTTCATGACAGACGGGCTCTTCGACTTTCTATTCTGTTGTGACAGTGACATTCATAATTAAGTAGAAGTGAATACACACAGAAAATAAGCTGGGTAAATAAAAAAATATAGTTTTTAATCATTTGAGAATAGAATGTTTTCTAAAATAAATATGTGCGTACCTGCGATCATAAACAAAAATGCTTAAGTTTAAATACTTCATGTTTGACATGGATACAGTTTCAGACTTTGGTTTAAAAAATGGGGAATCCCCAATCTTCCTTGATTAAATCGGAGCCTTTCTCCCCGATCATGATGACAGGAACATTCGTATTCCCACTCGTAATCCGCGGCATAATTGATGCGTCAACGACCCTCAAACCTTCGACGCCATATACCCTCAATCTTGGATCTACGACTGCTTCCGGGTCTTCAATTGGTCCCATTTTCGCAGTTCCACAGGGATGGTAAATTGTGGAAGTGTAGTGCCTCGCACAACATTCCCAATAGGGGTCCGTGAACAAGCCCAGATGCACGCATTGAGGGTATGGTGTATCATGGGGTCGGGTACCAAATCGCTGGAGGGAGGGGGTTTGACCCAGGGCGAGACCTATTTTTGCACCCTCGCGGAGCACTGCGACATCGTCGGGGTGGGTCAAATAGTTAGGGACGATAACTGGCGGAACGAAGGGATTGGCGGAGCGGAGTTTTATGAATCCCCTACTTTTGGGACGGAGGAGTACGGGGATAGCGGAGAATGTGTCGGCGAAGGAGAGCTCACGGTAGACAGTGTCCCATAGAAAATCGTTGACACCTGAAGGAAAAACAATGAAATTGTTTCATTGAAACTATATTTTAAGTGTGTCCTAAATTCCTAATAGTCAAGTTATTTTAAGTTTACCTAACGCTCGCCGTATGGTCTGTCCTCCATCACTTCCGAGTGAAGCAGGAATCAAGTGAAATTGCACATCCGGCCAGTCCAGACTCACGTTTGAATATCTGACATGTCAGTAAAACAACATTATTCACTGGAAAATATTAAATTCATTCTTCTAAAGTTTTGGCTAGTGAACTCACTTGGAATGAACAAACGCCAAAGTTTCGACACCTCCTAAAACGGTCATTGGCCCTTCTCCATTCACGAGATATCTGTAGGCGGATATGAAGTCTTCATATCTTGATTGGACCAAAGTGACTGGTTGATCCACCCGAAAGGCGAGTCCGCCGAAACCTATATGATCTTGAAGATTTTCTCCAACAGCTGCATGCTGTTCTGGAAAAAAATATTTTTCTTAAAAACTTGAACTCCTTCATGGGTTCATTGGAAAAAGTTATTTTCGGTTTATTACTTGAATCACGGGTATCCCTAATTCCGTCAAATGCTCCTCAGGTCCAACTCCTGACAACATAAGCAACTGCGCCGAATTAACCGCTCCTGCGGAGAGGATGATTTCATTCCTTGCTGAGATCTCTTTTATCCTCCCTCCATGCAGCACATTCACACTCCAAGCTCGCTTGAAGATTGGATCAATATTGACCTTCAGCACTTGCGCGTGAATCACAATATGTAAATTGGGTCGATGCCTTATCGGCCTTAGAAAGGCTCTGGAAGTGCTGCATCTTCCACCCCTGTAGATTCAATAATTAAAAATTCGTGAAATTCTCATTTTCAAATCGTCCCACATTTTTCGCCATAAAACAAAAGCTTCTAATTTTTGTGGAGTTTGAATATTTGAATTAACGGATTCCAAGAAACGGAGCGACGTTTGGCTCGTCACCTCCTGCTTCCAGGAGGAGGACGGACCATGCTGGATTTTCAGAAAGACGGGAGGCTACAACCGCACCTGTGCATTAAATACGAAACACTTTTAAAAAATTTTATGAAGATGAAACAAAACTATTTCAGAAAAAAATTATTCCACTTCTCACCTGCAGAGCCGGCACCAACCACAATGAAATCGTAAATCGGGAGGGGATGCACCACCACATCAGGTCTTCCTTCGGGGTCATTATACTCGTATGACTCGTAAGCAATATAAGCAATGGGCACGGGGATAAGCCACAATCCAAGTAAACTGAGGAGAAAACTTACTGATATCACTCCCATTTTCCACTTTTAAAATTCAACATCCCACCAAATTCACAATTCAATCACAGTTCATTTTCTTTTCGATCCAGTTGTGTTGTGAATTGATTCCTTCTTATCCAGCTGGAGCTGAATCTGAATCCTTAAAAATACCAAATCCATAACATGAGTAAATAGAAGACTAAAACTGCAGCAGTAGAAGATAAAGAAAGAGGCTTAAAATGCAAATGATTATCATGACCATTTGCATATGAAGGCGTAAAGTAGTTCAGATTCAGATGTGCATTATCATTATCATCAGTAGAGTCAGTACGGGAGGTAAAAAGTGTGTCATTATCATACATCACCATCACATTCACAGCATCTTCCTCTCGCCTCGTCTCCTGAAAAATTAAAAACATGAAAATTGGGTCCTTTTAGCTTCTGTGATCCGATCCCCATCTTAAAACGCTTTTTACTGTGCTCTGGCTCTGCAAACTTCATAAAAAAATGGGGACTGACTGAGACTAAGATGAGATGCATAACAATTTTACTCGTGTTTCGTTTATTATTTTCCTGCGTTTACTACAGGCGAAACAATTATGCAAAGTACGCCGCAAAGAGAATATAAATTGTCAAAAACGAAGTGGAGATATGGTTTTGCAATTTTTTTGCACTTGAGTGATTTATTTGGCATTCGCTCATTTATGACATTCAAATACAGTAATCATAACTCAACGTGCTTGTTTCGTCTTTTCAGACAGACAGGCAGTGGAGGAAGTGTACCGAGACCGAGATTCGCGTTATATGGGTGAGGGATTTGAGGGAGGAACGATATTAAGATATTGAGCTCATTCATAAATTGTTTAGTCGACTATATGGACTAATATCGGGTGACGATGACATAAATATTTTTAATCTTGGAAAGCTGTCGTTAATCAGATTTTGAAGTATGGTTTAGATTTTTATTTAAACATTAAGTATTTAGGATGGGATACATTAGATGGAACCGGTGGACGCTTACTCGGCTTTNGTGCTTGTTTCGTCTTTTCAGACAGACAGGCAGTGGAGGAAGTGTACCGAGACCGAGATTCGCGTTATATGGGTGAGGGATTTGAGGGAGGAACGATGTTAAGATATTGAGCTCATTCATAAATTGTTTAGTCGACTATATGGACTAATATCGGGTGACGATGACATAAATATTTTTAATCTTGGAAAGCTGTCGTTAATCAGATTTTGAAGTATGGTTTAGATTTTTATTTAAACATTAAGTATTTAGGATGGGATACATTAGATGGAACCGGTGGACGCTTACTCGGCTTTCTGAGCACATCAATGAATTTATTCACTGAAACAGATAGAGGAAAATTTGGAGTCTTAATACATAACTGCAACGAGCACGGTGCATAAATCCGTTATCTCGCCAATCACATCAGAAGGAAAAGAATCGATTTATTATTGAGCCTTTAGTTTATATACTTGGGTTAAAAAAAATGAATTATCATTGCGTTATTCTCAACTTGCCCCGTATCACGCATTATGAAATAAATGGTGTTTCAGCTGCACAGCTAACAGCAACAGAGAGAAATACACTTGTTTGCTTGCTAACGAAAAAAATTCCCACGTCTCATGTTCTCTGCTTCAAGCGAAGCATAAGACCGTGGGAAAAAAGTAGTTTTCTGCTTCTTTCTAATAGACCGACCGTGTAGTTAGTAAACTGTGTCCTTGTCTGTTTGCAGTTTGCAGATTGAATTTTTTGTAATTTGCGATGAAAGTATGTAATATATTATTCTACTCCTTTCATTCATTTTTTTACTTACAATTACAAATTAGTTTATTTTGAAAAGCTATGCAAATTATACTTACTAGGGAGCATTTACATGGGTGGCAAGAACCTTCCAGGTATGTGAGATATCAGTTATAGTCAACTTCGAATGTTTTCGTAAGTTTTAAAATTAATTATTAAAACTCGCAGTGTCTGGATTAAAGTCATCCAATAAATAAATACCTACATTGCCTTTAATTAATATCAAAAAAAGATTTTAAAGGCAGGTTAGTTGGATTTGTTGGATTCTAACACAAAATCAGGAAGTTTCAAAGTATGTATATATATGCATGTAGTAGAGTAACAAATCAAAGGGTGTTAATCATTTACGTTTCAAATGATCTCGTCTTATTAATCATCACATTATGTCACAAGATAGATACAAACATTAAAAATTATAATGGAATTATGAGTTCTTAACAAATAAAATTTACATGTTATGCTGACTGCATTTAATTCGGTAAGTCTTATTGGTAACAGAATCGCTGAGAAAATAAAAATGGCAATGTAAATAACATAAATGATAATTGAACCCTGTGGCAACAACTAATTTCTAACATAATTAGGCAGTAAGCTGCCATTTTTTACAGCCTTTAAGTTACTATGGTCTTTTTCATATACTTGACTTCTTTATTTTAAATGGTACTTTTTAAATTTGACAAGGTTAGACTAAAAAACTGGTTCTGGATTAAAAAGGACCATAGACGCTTGGTATTCATTTCTAGGCCACGTCCATACTTCAACTGGCCAGCCTGCACATTTGAAAAAATTAGATAATTCTGCAGATTGAAAAATGGAGAATTTTTTGGTGAAGGTTTGAAGAAATGTGCAGGTTGGCCACTTGAGATATTTGGTGATCAGTAAGGGCAGTAACTGTAGTACTTTACGAGTTTACCGTTGTTGTACTGTGGTTGCCATGCTTTTAGCGCGCTTTGGCCTGGAAAT
>JAHZMX010002660.1:0-19393 GCA_027743895.1 Seira musarum | reverse complement strand
GAGGAGACACCAGTGTCAGGGTGGACCTGTTTCAAGACCTTGTAGATGTAAATGGCGTAGGATTCCTTCCTCTTGTGCTTGCGCTTCTTGTCTCCCTTGGTGATGTTCTTCTGGGCCTTTCCAGCCTTCTTCGCAGCCTTTCCACTAGCCTTTGGAGGCATGTTGAGATTTTTTTAGTTGTGGAGAAAAAACTTTTGAATATTCAGATCAAAGTTTGGATTTTGAATGAAATCTAACTGGAGAGTGGCCAGTCTTTATATCGTAAGGCCGGGTTCAGTTTTGAGTTGATAATATGAGGAAGCTAAAAAAGTTGCTCATGTATAATGAAAAAAATACCCCGTAAAATATTTTTGTGGGAACGGAAGAGGGGAACAATAAACTAGCTGCTGCGGTATTCTAGTTTTGATCATTTGTATGACATACTTTTTCCATCCATTTCTTCCCCCGATTACAAAAAAGGCAAATAGGTTCGTAGTAATAGGTACATATGACTGATTTGTAATAGTGATATATACATAGTTACAAAAAGATTTTCTACCTGAAGATATCGGATTATCCCTTTTTGGACTGAGAAAAAATGTGGGAGCCCTAGCTATGGTGAGCTAAACTGGAAAAGCATTAGAATGAAAGGTGCAGCTCGGGACAAGAGAAATAGTTTGCAGCTTCAGCAGTTCAGCTGCTGCTGTTTCTCATGATGAGCATGGCATCATATATGTTTTACCAATATTCTCACTCAACTCTATTTTTTACACTTGCACGTCCGCGCTCTCATAATTCTGCATTAATACAGAACTCGGTCGACTCAGAGTCGTCATTCAGCTATTGCTTTACCTCGTCAAAACTTTTTCTTAAACACTCTGTCAAAATGACTGGTCGTGGAAAGGGAGGAAAGGGTCTTGGAAAGGGGGGTGCCAAGCGTCACAGGAAAGTTTTGCGTGATAACATCCAGGGTATCACCAAACCAGCCATCCGACGTCTTGCTCGTCGTGGTGGTGTCAAGCGTATCTCCGGTCTCATCTACGAAGAGACTCGTGGAGTCTTGAAAGTCTTCCTTGAGAACGTGATCCGTGACGCTGTGACCTACACTGAGCACGCCAAGAGGAAAACCGTTACCGCCATGGATGTCGTCTACGCTTTGAAAAGGCAAGGACGTACCCTCTACGGTTTCGGAGGTTAAACTTTTACCTCGTTTATGGAAACAAGTGTACCTGTATCAATATACCCAACGGCCCTTTTAAGGGCCACCACATTTTCCAGAGAGCATAATCATATATAAATAAACTAAACTATTTTACTTGGAAAACATTAACTTTAAAGGCATGCATGCATATTTGATTGAGCATACTTTGAATAAAACCGTAATTTTAAAAGACTTAAAATGCATATTTCAGGGAAAATGCTATGAAAATTGCCTCTGAAAATATTTAAATTATAATAGCTTGACTCATGCTAATGAACAAATTAGAGATGATAACAAATGTCCACATGAATCATCATCATCATAAAGAAATGTTGAAAGGGAAATGGTCGCATTCCTCCAGGAATCTGTACATTTTAGAAAAAATGCGTTGAAAAATGAATGATAGTCGTCGTCTATATCAAAAAAGGCCTCAATAATAAATTAAATGTTCCTTAAAGAATATATTAATTTTTTGTTTTAAAAAAACTTGACTGTTTCCATTCTACGTTGTGTGGTTGATTTATTCTTCTTTCGTCAACGATTGACTTCATCAACAAAAAAAGCATACCATACAACACCGACACGTAGGAATTTACTTTTACTCACATGCACTATGCAAATAATGATGGCTGATGCTGACGTCAATTGTTCCGTAATGTTACAGGCTCAAGTTCAAATGACATTCATAAAAAGAATGTCGTAATGGAACACCATTAAATTTCGGGGAAATGAATGGAGTCGCAAAAAGTAAGATTTTGCATGAGTACAATTCCCGTTCTCTTCAACCGTCGATTGGGTGCTGCTATGAGTGGGTGTATGCCTTTCACGTACGTAATTTAATCCTCAAATTAAATTTTATTAGTTTTTTCAGTTGATGGAGGGACATTCCTAAGGTTGGTTATGTTATGACGTGGTTAAAATGGAATGTAAGATTTTGTATCAGTACAATCCCCGTTTTCATACACTTTCTTTTTCTGCCATCAATCCGGCGTGTCGGCATTTTTTCTTTGTTACGGTTTTTATGGTCTATTGTTCAAGTTTCGGTGGTGGTCCACGACGGTGGTTTTTCCACGAAGAAAAGCTCTCTCCTTGCTACATACTTTCCCTGATTGAATGATGGTGGTGGTATGGTGGCATCCTGATAATTTTGCTATTGCTTTCCTCATTCAAAAATCAACGTCACTACTCACAAATGCCTGTCATCAGGTAAAATAAAATGCATATGTCGTAGTCATAAAGACCAAAATTTCCTAGAAAGTTCCGTCACCAGTTATATGTAAGATTTTGTTTGAGTACAACTCCCGTCAAGAATAACCTTCACATTTTCGACAATAAAATTGGAAATTGGAATGACAATGTCACCTTCATTATTCGTCAAAGTAGCAGCAGGTATTCTCATTTAAAGTAAGACTGGACTGGCGTTATAGGGTTCTTTGCCTACCGCCTGATGCTCTGATCCTCACGCAACGGTTTTTGCGTTGCCAAGGTGGCTAAATAAAAGGCTACGCTCACGCTGTAGCACAAAATTGTGGCAAAGAACCCTATATAGCCCGTCCAGTCCTACTTTAACTGTTCATGTTCCTTTGAACATAAACGAAGTTGTAATGTCGTAGTTGTAATGTGATGTAATGGAAATGGAACATTATGACTCCTGGTTTCTCATTGCGGGAACGATTCTGCTCTGTGCTTTTCTGACAGCTTTGGTATTAATTACAATATCCCGTTAAATTTAGTGGTGAAATATTTATGCCTGTAACATCACAAACACTCACGTGATTAAATTGACGTCAGACGTGATTCAATATTCGTGTTTGGTTAAACAGAAATTCATTCTTGACAAATGCAAATACCATGAATGCTACACAAATTTTTTTTGTATCTTGGAAAGCAGCAAAATTATAGTAATTTCCTTAAATTGATAATCCCTGATGACCTAGATACAAAATGCAAGATTTTGGGGGTGATTCAAGATATCTTTAAAAATCCTTGTTTTATTCACGGGCTTTTCCCCCATTTTTGTCTTTTTCAAGCTCGATCGAGTTCATACTTGCGATTACTAACATTAGTTATATTATTGCTAAGTTACATTATAATTTCAATTGTCCCAGAAGAGAAGAGAACTTAATACTGCAAAAGGAGTTGGAATAAACGTAGAAATGACTGAACTAGGTCCAGTCCAGTCCAGCCTTGCTCAAACACAATCGGAGGGAATGCGTTATGTCTATTTGGCGAAGGATTTTTTTTTCAAGTTTCAAAAATTGAATCATTACATTACTCATTCACCTGAAGAATTATATTATAACAAAATGCTCTTGCTTTCACCCTTCAGTAATAAATGACAATTAAGGGAATCACTCATCGCATCTGCATTAAATTTTTTCTTGTAAAAAACGAAAAAGAGTGTCTACTTTAGCTCTGGGGCATGAATGAATCCTCACGGCGACCTTCCGAAGTCTGAAAAATGAATAATGATTTCCAGCTCCCAGAATTGATGTCGAATGGACATCCGGAATCTGGACATGTGCATCTTTCAATCTATCAATCAACTGTACTTGTGGTCTGAAGTCGTAATTTCGTTAAAGCCATGCACAATTTAGAAAAATGCATAGTCATGTAATAATTATCATCTTTGTTTCAAACTAATGCGAAACCGAGATCAATATGCCCCATTGGAATTACTGTTTCCAGCTAAATCCTAAAAAGACGCGCATTTCAAGGCTCATGTTCCAGTTACGTACATTACATTGCATTAAAGTACTTTGTTCTTGAAACCATAATTAAAGCATGGCCATGGCGTGGCGTGGCGTGAGATTGAGGATGAGAATGATGCTTCATTTGAACGGGGTTAAAAAACCTATTTAAATGAAATACAACGCAACGGAGGAGGGAAGATGGGAAGAAGTGTAAGTCGACCGTGATGTGAGGTGATGTGATATACTTTTGTTTTGTAGCCGGGAATTCGCATGATCATGATCAAGTACAAATGTCATAAGATAAGCCTTACAGCTAAGCTAACGTACCTAATTGAAAGTACACTCACGTACTCAACTCCTTCGCGCTTCAATATCATTTTTTTTTTGCAAGAATGGCATTTCTTTTTTTGCATATAACCATGTCTAGACTTGATGGCATTATCAATCATCAGAATAAGTGCGTACTGTAAGGACAAACATAGCAAACCCAAGTAAATCCACTTTCTCCAGGAAAATTTTTTTCCAATTTCCAGGAATTAAAAATTCCTTTGATCATCTACCCAAAAAAAATTATTCAGTTTTTGGAGCAACCATGAATGACCAACGTTTGCGAAGAATTAATAAGAATTTCAACGATCTAATTATGAACAAAATGTGCTCCAGAGAATTCGCTCGGACATTCGGCCGGAAGATCGTCTTCACGAAAAAGGATGTCGAAGGAATTCTGGTAATTTAATTAATTAATTAACCTAAATAAATTGCGTTAATATTTTTTTTAGTGGGATTTCATAATTATGATAATTTTGATTAATTTTTTTTTCTCCAGTTTTGCAACGCGAACGACACGACCCCCGATAAGGAGAAAGTTTATGACTTGTACAACTGCATTTTAGTGCAATCCAATAAACCAGCGTGGGAGTTGATCCGTAACGCCATAAAGGCAAATGGTGGACAGTCAGTAGTTTGCGACATCCTCACCGAAGGAATTCTCTGCCTTGGAACAAGATTTCGAGCACCACCGCCATGCATCATCGATTTATTTTACTCCCGAACACACAAAATCATCATCTTGGAAAGCTTCTGCCCTCAAATGTCTCTGGAGAGATTGGAGGACACGCTCGCCAACAAAATCCTCGTGATCGAGTTGGATGAAGCAGCGGAGAACGTGATTTTGGATGATGGTGTCTTAGGAGTAGTTTTGAAGGATAAGAGGATGACAGTAACCCAAATTGTGGGGACGCTCGCGGACACAAAGACTGAAGGAATGTTTGTGGTGTTATGTGAACAAGCAAGCATTCCTCTTCGGGACGTGGGTGCAATGGAAGGAGGAGTGGGCTCTTACGTAGAAATCCTGAGGTGGAAGGATTTCACCCCATCATACCAAGAAAAGTTGGCAAAGGGACTGGGACTGAACCCAGATGGAGTTGAATTGGCAACCCTGCTGGACTTCATACTAACTCCAGATCAACATTTGATCCAAATTGTGAAGGAAATTGAAGGAGGTGGTCTCCACAATCCGTACTATCTTGCAAAACTGGTGGAGGAATATCTTCAAGAGAAGAAGGTCAACTTGGAGGTTGTCTTGGATGACTTGGCTTTGATCGCGATGCAGCAGTACTATCCACAAAAGTGCAACTTGCCATCGCCCCAAGTGCCGCCGCAATTCAAAAACGAGCAGGAGCTTCAGACACTCGTGGAGAAAAAAGTCCTGAAGATTTTGCCACATCCCAATTTCCAATACAATTTTATGAGCGAGTGCGTCGCACATTACTTCCTTGGGATGTACTTAATCCGAAACCCAGCGTTTCCTTGCTGGACAGAATTTTTCGAGACGGAGGAAGTCACCATCCAAGTTTTCCAAGGTTGTCCTGAGAACCCTACAACAGTGGAATTGAAGACATTCGAGTTCAAGCATAAAATCACTGTTTACTTTGTGGACTTTCACATGAATTCTGGGGGAAATGATATCCATTTCCTTTGGCTGGATACTCTGAATCAAGTTGTGTCTGCACTTGTCAACGGCAACTTTGCAAACATCTTGGGCAAAACGTTCCACAAGAATGGGATCAATGATGACCTCATGTTTTTGGCGGTGTACAAAGGAAATCTGAAAATGATTGGGGCGTTGCTTCAAGCCTACAAGAAGGATGAAAAACGAAAGAACGGGAATGATATTCACCTTCCCAAATTCCGATCCCAAACACTTTTACATTTGGCTGTTCGACGAGGAAACTTTGAAATCTTCAAGTTCATTCTTATCGAATGTGGATTCGACAATTGCGCCCTAATGAAGAGGCAACATATGAAGAATCTCATCGACCTTTGTATCAAGGGCACTGCACAAGAAAATGAGAAAATTATTAATGATCGGAAGAAGATGATCAAAATGCTTTTGGAAGTGAATGTTGGCCTTGTCAACGCAAACTTTGCGAAGAAGTTTAGGAAGAGGCGCTCCAACATCAATGTCGAGCTTTTCAAGTTCGTGCTTGCTGAGAAAGGAAGGATCAAGAATGTGCCTTTGTAATCGTAAACCGGAAGTTGTTCTTTGAGATTTAAGGTGGGCTCATATCAAATATTACCTAAATTAATTATTTTTTAATTATTCGAAAAAATTAATTTCGTTTTTTTTTTATTTCCGAATTCTAGAAAACCATGTACATAAGTATGAGTCGATGATGATAACAAGATGGTCTTCAAAGGTGTCCATTGATCGCGTGAGTGAGAGGTATGGGGGCGGGGGACTCACTAAAAATTAATTTGATTCTGATTCTGATCTGATTTTTTATAAATCTACTTATTTCCAATTATTTTTATTATACTTATTATCATTTCCCATTTTTCGTAGTTTTTTTTATTAAGAATTTTTTAATTTCGTTTGGAAAGTGAAGAAGACTGATTGATAATGTCAACGCCGAAATAAATTTTTAAAAAAGACTTTCGGTGTGACAAACAAGTGCAAATATGAAAAATTAGTCAATTCCAATTTTGATTATGATATGATATGGTGTGATGGGCAAACAATACAGTACAGTTTAAAGAAGGGAAGAACAACACAACACCTAGTTTTTTTTTAGTAAGCTGTAACAGTAACTGTAACTGTCGTCAGATATAATTATAGTCTGATGTTATAAGACTTAAGACCATGTCAGTTCAGCTTTTAAAGGCATAAATCAGTTGTAGTTAGTAGTTGTAAAACTGTAAAATATACAAACATTTATCATTAAGATATGCATTTATTGTTTTTTGGGGATTAAAAAATAAAAATCAATTTCTTTGACCAAAGTTTCACGAATTTCAAGCATAATTAATTTGCTTTTGATAGGACTGATGGCACTTAAGTAGGTTACTTACGGAAAAGCATATAGGCCTCAGGGTTTTTTTTTTGTATGTTCCGAGATCACATTGGTGCGCCCATAATACTTAGAACTCTAAATTAATTTTCACGACTTTTCGAAATTGCAAAAAATATATTTTTTTAAAATTGTAGTAGACCCTGTACGCATGATATGACCGAAACTTTTATGATATTTGCTTTTTAGTGCCCAGTGAATCAAAAAACAAGTGCGGTGCAACACTGTATGTACTTAGGTATTTATGACAATTGAAATTTGTTAAACCTCCATTATAATCTTCGCTTTAATTAGCCCCACATCGTTAATAATGCAAAAATATTTGGTTTGGAAGTAGTAGGACTGATAGCAATTAAGTCGGTTTCTTAAGGAAAAGCATATAGGCCTCAGGGTTTTTTTTTGTATGTTCCGAGATTACATTGGTGCGCCCATAATGCTTAGCACTCTAAATTAATTTTCATGACTTCTCGAAATTGCAAAACATTCATTTTTTAATTGTATTAGCCCTGTGCGCATGAATTGACCGATGCTTTTATGAAATTTGATTTTGGTGCCCAGTGAATCACAAAAAAACGTGCGGTGCAATAATGTACTTAGATTTTCATGACAACTGTATTTTGTTGGACCTTAATTAATTATAATCTCCACTTTAGTTAGCCCCAGATCGTTAATAAAGCAAAGATATTGATATAAACAACAAAAGTATATAATAATAACCGCCTCGTGAAAGTTTTAACTAGTTGTTTCCATGCAGCCTTCTTTTTCCTCCTACTCTCTTGTTTCTCCTTCTCATCTACCGTCATAGCTTCAGCTTCAATTGGTACTTTCTCATCCATTTCTATCTCTATCGTGGAACTGGAAGAGTCTGCGCCTGATTCTGGTTTAGTTTTGAGATTAGTGCTTCTTCTGTAGCTGGTAACTGAATCAGCATGATCTCCGGTATGAATAGCGATGCCGATGATAATCGAGGTTGATAGAAGGATCGCCAAAGAAATAGATTTAGAAAGCGGAAGATTAGCCATTTTCTCACTTCACGATTCAATTTGAATTTTAAAATAATAATTTCGATTAATTGAGTAATCGTGATCCACTTATGTATTTATAAATTAATTGTAGTCGTTACTATTACTGATTTACCAACTTCCGGAATTTAAAAAAAATCGTTAGAAAATTCCCTGGCCTTCGATCCGATTAATTGGTACTTTCCCTTCCATTTCTATCTCTATCGTGGAACTGGAAGAGTCTGCGCCTGATTCTGGTTTAGTTTTGAGATTAGTGCTTCTTCTGTAGCTGGTAACTGAATCAGCATGATCACCGGTATGAATAGCTATGCCGATGATAATCGTGGTTGATAGAAGGATCGCCAACGAAATAGATTTAGAAAGGGGAAGATTAGCCATTTTCCCACTTTACGATTCTATTTTGAATTAAAAAAATTAAATTAATTGAGTAATCGTCATCCCCTTATTTATTTATAAATTAATTGTAGTCGTTACTATTACTGATTTACCAACTTCCGGAATTTAAAAAAAATCGTTAGAAAATTCCCTGGCCTTCGATCCGATCCACATCCACGATAATTATGATTATGAGGAGGATACACGACACGGGAGACGGGACTTACTTTTGCTTGTGCTTCTACTGTTCTGGTACAGGTAAATGGCAATGCAATGCCAATATAAAGTGAGGCCGTAGTGAAAAAAACTGAGGTTTTTTTTAACAGATGCCACGTAACCGAAATATGCGTAAGCAAACACATCAAACCGAATAGCTTGTTTAATGACATGACATGGAATATTAAAGCTAGGCAATAAAAAAATCCATTCTTCAATCCGAAGACGATACGTGGCGCTTCATATGCTTTTTTCAACTTTTTGTATTTTTTATTGTTCATTTTGTCATTTTAATTGAAACAAAGCAAAAAGTATTGATAAAATGTAGCATAAAAGGAAAATTGAATTAATTTAAAACATGATAATAATTTTTTTAGTTGAAATTCTGAAATGAACTATCTCGTAATTTTTTTCTCATTTCTTATGTCACCTCCATCCGCCCGATACGAGCCACGATTGATAATATACGCTTTAATTACTTAAATAATTCAGAATGCGATGAAAATATTTTTAAAACTTCATTTGCAACAATTTTTCATGAACTACATAATTTAAAAAATATTTTACAGGATAATGATACAGAAACAGAATGTATTGTAAACCGGAAGTCGAAAGTCACTGATTCAAATCAAAAAGAGATCATGAAACTTAACCCTAAAGCGATATGATTTAGCTCCATACTCCTTCATCAATTCGATTGTCCTGAGCTCAATCTTCTCCTTGTTTTCCCCAAGCCTAGCGTAATACAATGGGGTACGCATATCAGTGCTTTCGACGTTTGGATCAGCCTCAGCTTTCAATAGTATCTCCACAATTTCATGAACATTCTGATGACCCCATCTGAGGGCAACGTGAAGTGGGGTCATTCCCTGTTTATTTAAGCGATCGATGAACATGAGACGACAGAAGTGTTGTATTGCTTCAACATGACCAAAATGGGCTGCATGATGGAGGATCGTGTCACGATTCTTATTTATATCGCCACACTCTAAAACCCCAGCGAATAAGCATTTTGATATAGTCCATCGGCTTACCAGCGGAGATGGCGTAGTACAACAAATTGTTCCCTTTTTTATCATTTTTCATGACAACGCCATATTTCCTGAATAACCCCAAAGTCTCTTCCTTCCAGCTCATGAGTAGTTCCAGATTGTGGACTTGTGTGCGTCCATGGGAATCCAGTTCTTTAAAAACATCCGCATGTCCACTTGTTAGGAGGGCTTTGACCAAATCATGGAACTCTTCGGGTGTCCTCCCCTCCAGAGCTGTGACAAGGAAGGAGGCCTCCCCCTTCTTTGTTACTGCTGTAGTGTCAGCACCCAACTCAATTAGAAATAGGAGGAGTTCTGTATTCACCTTTGGTGAAAGTAAAGGCGTCTTCTGGTCTGGTCCAAACGTTGCGTCCAGGAGATCCGGATCCAGTCCTAAAAACATTTTTATGATCCTCTTTCTGTTCTTAAGGTGGCAATTTTTCATCGTATTTTCCACGCATGTGTGGATCAGATTCCGCATGTGGGGTCGCAGTATTTCGGAAATGAAACCATAATTATTTAGCAAAAGTTGACATACTTCCGGATCGCCACGTCGAATTGCGATGTGTAATAATGTATACTTCAAGTGACCCCCGTCCCCGAGGTGTTTCATCTTCACTATATCATCCCGTTTCCTCTGGTATTCATTGAGAACTGCTCTGATAGTCTCCTGGCTTCCCTTGAAAACTGCAGCCATTGCGAAGTAATCCGTTATGGTAAAAACCATCTCCATGAAAATATTCATAAAGCCTCCATTAATGCAGGCATTTGCAACCTCAAAAATATCTGAGAAATGCTTCTGGAGCAGAAGTGGAATTGATGATTCATTCAATTGGAAAAAACAGTCGACATAATAGGCGGTCAACTTGTTTTTGAATTCATATATTTCAAGGATATCAGATTTCTCGTTCACTGCCACATCCGACCTTTTCATATCAAAAGTATTCTTCATCAATTCGCTTTGCACTGCCTCAGTCGCCCCAATCCTAATCATCCTCGATAATATCTTCCCAACGAAGTAGTTGGCCACATATTCACTGTGGAACTGATACTCGAACCCACCCCGATTTCCGTCTGAAGAGACTTTGAGAAATCCTCTTTTAACAAGGGCCCTCAAAGTGGCTTCATTATTTGCAACCTCAAAAATATCTGAGAAATGCTTCTGGAGCAGAAGTGGAATTGATGATTCATTCAATTGGAAAAAACAGTCGACATAATAGGCGGTCAATTTGTTTTTGAATTCATATATTTCAAGGATATCGGATTTCTCGTTCACTGCTACATCCGTCCTTTTCATATCAAATGTATTCTTCATCAACTCGCTTTGCACTGCCTCAGTCGCCCCAATCCTAATCATTCTCGATAATATCTTCCCAACGAAGTAGTTGGCCACATACTCACTGTGGAACTGATACTCGAACCCACCCCGATTTCCGTCGGAAGAGACTTTGAGAAATCCTCTTTTAACAAGGGCCCTCAAAGTGGCTTCATCTTTGTATTGCAATTTCCCATCCTTAGTCCATCCATGGCACTGCTTCTTTGCAATCATACCCAAATCATGGATAAGATTTGGGGATAGGTCCCCAATTTTGATGTTGATGTAAGTTTCCACAATTTGGGCTAAAGAATTCTTCTCCCGAATTGCGCCCAAATCACTGTCGCTGATCAACTTGATCAATTGTTCATCTTCAATGAAATCTAAAGGTCTTTTCAGACCCAAATCCAAAGTTGTGGCAGAGCTCAACTGCTTCAATATTTTTGCTTGGAGGGTGTTCGTCAAGTCATCCCATTTTATAGTATTTTTAGCAATGAGAACTCCTCCACTTCCACAATCAAAATCCGGGGGAATCCTGTCTTTCTCACAGAGAACTGCATACATTCCTCTGCATTTCACCAACTTCTCTGTTATTTCCATTAAAGTCATATTCTCTTCATTGAATATGATCACCCCCAAGGAGTCCATGTTTTGCCCCTCAAAACCCTCCAACTTCACAAGTTTTACTCTTGCCACCGTATCAAAAAGCCTTTCCAGCGTCAGGGGTACGTTTAAAGTCTCGAGAAGGAGGACCTTATGCGTTTTCGTAACCACAAAATCCCCAACGGCTGTGGGTGGAGTGTGAAAACGAAGTCCACGTTTTGTCATGTGCCTCAGAAACACCTCCGGGTATCGGTAAACGCAGTCTGATTTTGTGAGCAGTTCATACGCCAAATGCTGCTCTGTCTCTTTTACAGCAGCCAAGAGGAGTTCGAATGTGTTTGGAACGGATGATCTTAAAAGTCGGGAGTAGAACTGGAACGCCTGCTCCTGGTCCAGAGAGTCATCATCTTTGGAAGCCTGAACAAAAAATACGCAAATTAAATATAGTTCAAAATTACTAATTAAGTTATTTAAATAACTTTACCCGTAAAATAGTATCAATGTCCATTAGGGTGAAGACATTGTGCTCCTTGAACTTCAGTAAAAACTCCTTGGTTATCTTCGTGTGGGATATCAGGTTATAAAACTGGTCGCGAATCGTACGAGATTTGCTCTCCTCCATCGCACGTGTGATTCCAGTTGATGTGTGAGCTGGAAACAAAAACAAAAAATAGAGATTTTTTTTTTGCTTGAGTCACCCTTTAAGAATTTATTTTTTGCGTTTGCTGAAATTGTAATTTTGCGATTGCGATTCACTAGCTGAAAGTTAAATGGGATTGACTTGACACTCTTTGAGCAAGAGAAATGGCGACGTGGCAAATACCAACTTGTACATACAATACAATACAATAATACATTCATATTCATTGTAATTAAATTCTCGTTACTTTTGCACCCTCAATTATTTTGTAAACTTTGCTATAATTCCGGGTCCATTCCAATTTTTTTTTATTTTGCGTAATTTTTCATCAGATCATTTTCCGTGTTCCGTATAAAATGCAAAGCAAATGCATCGGTTATTTAATTTTCAAATTATCTCAATTTACCCCAAAAATAAAGTTTCCCTCATTTCTCCGTTAAATGAGGAACACAAATTACTTATCTTATCCTCCTGAAATAATTTGCAATTTTTTAGGGATTCAGGGATTTTCAGGGATTTTTTTCACTATCGCTACATTTTTTCATTGTCATTTATCATTTCATAAATTTTCCCGGTGCGGTTGTGTAAGAGGGTGCAAATATAGAGAGCTCATTTACAGTTAAATGTCTTAATCTCACAATCGCAGTTACAATTTACAATTGACTAAAAAGTACAGTCAGCGTTTTCACTGTTTAGATTATATTCATGCAAGAATGGGAATATTTTTCTCTCGTTCTTTCTCAGCCTTTTAGTATTATCCAATCCATAAGCATTTTCTTAAAAGATTTGCTGAGTTGGAACTTTTAGACTATACAGTTAGGATTACACAATAGTTAATGTTGATGTTGGCGTTGACAGTACAAAATGCCTCGTTGTTCTTATGCATTTACTATATGTACTGATGTACTTAATTGTTAAATTAGGTACATAGCTCATTTTTAAATGGCCACGTCAGCGCAACGTGCAAGTGTAAAAAATGTAACATAAATATGCTCAATGCTCTAGAATCTCACAATCACAATTAGAGTTCCAAGTTTAAAAAAACCAAGCTTTTTGCCGATTATGCACATTTTTCATGCGTAAGTAAGGTTAAACACTACCAACCTCGACCCCACTCGACCTATTGCCCCAATGAAGTATTTTTAAAAATGAACCTCTATCGGAATTGAAATGGCAATGACAATGACGTTGAATTTGCAATTTTGCACATACAAAATAAAGCTTGCATTTCTCTGAATTCCTTTATGGAAAATGATGAATGATAAAATAAAAATCATATCACACACATGCAGTGATGATGACTGATGACATTTTCCCTTGTTCGGACACTGAAGTCCAGAACTTTTTTATTTTTCCAGGTTGATGTTTTTAATAAGTAAAATGGAACAATGCAATGGTTGAAGTGTGCAATAAAGCATTCCTATACTAAATCCTTCATTAAATTACATATGCCAATTCACATGAATAAAGTCAACGTAATTTTCGATCATGGAACTTTGAAAGATGCTTCATTTCATGCTCGATGCAGCATGCTTACATGAAGATAGACTTTAGGTGCCCTTCTAAATGAGATGTCATCTCAAACTTGACTATGATTTCCCATTGCAAAAATAAAGCCCATGAATTAACACATGAAAGGATTTTTTTATTTACATAAAATAATCAGTCTTAATTTTTATTGAACTGAAATCCATTTTAACTTACTTACATGTACAGTATTGATTTATCCTACCGAAATTCTAGGTGGATACATTATATTTAAGTAGACTTATTAAGTAAATTTAAATTTGTATTAAAAATGATATACTTAAGAGAGCTGCACATTTCCAGAATAATAATTACGTTCTCAACTACATATACATTTTTACATATTTCCTTCAAAATTACAATACAATATTTGCTGAATTACCTGAACTAACTAATTTGCATAAAATTGACTACATTTTATTTTATTTATACTGTACTTAATTCTAAAATGACTTAACTAATTAAATTATTGCTATTGGCAATGGTATTGACAAGCTTCATTCATGAGATAAGGAGATCAATAAAAAAAATCTAACTACATTTGCATAAGAGAGCTTAACTTACTGAGAACTAAATGAACTTAATCTACTTCTTCAACTGTCGGTCCTTGCCCATGTGCTGCACCACCAGCGCCTGGGTATCCATTAGGGAAATTGCGACTTTCTTCTGCACCATTTTTGATTCCTGGTTGCACAAAAGAAAAATTCTTTTAGGATCGAATTATTTTCACTAAAAAAAAATAAATTCCTGAAAAATGGAAATTCTGATGAACACTTACTTTTTTTTATGAAAAACGTTCATACAAAAAAATTACTACTTTTTGAACACTGAAGAAAAATGTGGAAATTACTGAAGATTCAGATCGCACAAGAAAAGAATTCACTGACAATTTTTAAAATGCGCTTTGAAATTATATTTCACTTGAGTTTCCGTTAGAACACTTTGAAATCGCTTTGTATGCTTTTTTCTCACTTTCAAGTTTGATTTGTACTGCTCGCTTTTCAGACAAAGACTGGCCGTACGCTGTGGCTGCTCACGGTTTTATACTACTTGGAATGAAGACCATGAAACTGCATGAAAAAGCCAGGCAGAGTGAGATGCTTCCCCAAACTTCAGCGAAGCTACGAGAGCTTTCTACAATGAGCGTAGCTGTACTACAGCTACGCTCATTGTAGTGGATTGAGCACTAGAATGAATGCGAACTTTCTACCACAAGACCAAGCAGAAGCTGTATGAGCAATAGCAATGCAATGTAAAGGTATTCTGTCTCATTCTAGTCTGATCTTTGCTCGCTCTGCAGTAGCTTTATAATAATAGCTTGTGCTCCATAAAAGAATATATGTATGTATATATGCAATGCAATGCCATGCGATGAATCTACTTTTCACCAAAAAGAAGGAGTTCGTTCGAGATTGATGGCGCTTTAGTATTTTGAGTGCTATATGGATATGAACTGAATTTACAAAATAAAAAAATACTCGCAATTCGCAAATTCGTTTTTTCAGTACATACTTCTTTGTCTTGTGGTAATATGGAGTACGTTTGCTAAAGGAAATGCAACCGAACGATCAAAGTCATAAGTATTTTTATTTTATCATGGGCAAAGGGATGATGGATGATAATGTAGAATCTGCGAGAATCTAAAATTATGTAAACCGATGGGTAGTTGCAATTTCTATTCATGGACATTTAAATAACTGTAAAAACTTATATGTTGGCGTTAAGGCCGCTAAGTGTATTCGAGTAAATGAAAATAAAATCTATTTTTATTTAATTGTTACCATGAAAACTCCACCCGAATGAATGAAAGAAAATGTAAAAGTCTATGATTATTTGTATAGTTTTATTGATTTATTGTACTTGAACTTGGCTATTGATTGAAAGTGCAAAATTATGGATTCCATTTTCCCATTTTTATGAAGTATTTTGCCATGAAAGACCAGCTACGGCAAAGAAATTATTATTATTCCATTTTTACCGTATCGTTAGTTTTTTTTTCAGTGAAATGCATAATTTTTTGTAATAATAATTCTTTCGAAAGCTTTTGAAAAAAAACGTGAGCAAGAATGTTACTACTTTATAGATTTTAGTTTTTTTTTGTATTTTATTTAACGACACAACAAGAACAAGTTAGCATTCACGACGTTCATGTGAAATGATAAAAAATACATTGGAGTTTTTGAAAAACTTTTTCTCTTCAGCTACGTAACAAAAACGAATTCAAACGCTTTCTAGTCACATTTTCCATTCCAGCTTTGATGCGTGCGTTCTTGGAAAAGGACAAAATAGAGCCACAAAGTTGTATCCAGTATAATGATTTGAACGGGACTAGATCAATGAAATCCTATCAATTACGTTTATGATTTACTTATTTTTTATCTTCATTTCATAAGCATATTTTATTAGGGAAAATGCACTCCGTAATTTTTCTTAACTGACTGGAGATCGAGCGCAATGTTCACTTTTTACGGGTACTCCTAAATGATCATTTTAAATGCAGGGCTCATAAAAATTTATTCGAATCCGACAAACCTCTCTTTGATTTCCGGTACTCAAGTTTTTTGCATAGAATTTTTGCATACCATTAATGAATTAGTATGAAAAGCAAAAGTAACAAAGAATGCAAACCAACGAATGACTAATTTTCATGTATGACTCATAAGAAAAGAAGTATATTGCGGTAGTGCTGATCGTGATCGTGAGCTAAACACTGGTAGCGCGGCATGATAAACAAAGAAAAGCAAAAGTGAATTTCATGAAATGAAAGTGAAATGAAGCGTGCAAAAAAACCGTCCTTGGTGTCGTAGTCGTGTCGGATAGGCAAAAAGAATTAACATTTGTTCTCAATGTTGACAATGCCCCAAAAAAGTCTCCTCAGATTACTAATTGCGCCAGATAAGATCAAAGGAAAGATGTGGTCTGGATTCTGGATCTGGAATCTGGATAAGAAAGCCGAAAAGAGCTAGAGCCAGAGCCTCAATACTTTATGTATTTCACCCAAGTACATAGTTCTGTTCAACACTTGATGGACTAAAAACTTAAGGAAATCCAGTTCCCGTTTAATCAAAGTAATTTATTTCATTGTCTGTTTTAATTTTACTTAATTTTTTAAATCCTAAACCTCAGATGCTGAACGCATTTTTTTAATAAAAAAAATCAAATTCACGTAACAATTTTTTTTATCGGGTTCATTCTCTTGCATTTCCAAAAAAAAAATTACTCAGGAATTTTGTGACAGTGGCTTCAGAATTTGTTTTGAAGACGTGTTTCCAATGAAAAAAATTGGGATTCATTTTTTGTTGTTGTGCGCTGAATTCACAAATTAATTAATTTTTTTTTCATTCTCAATTTTTCTGGTTCAAGCGCAAAGCAAACGTGATGCCATCTACAAGTCGTGGAGGTGACAAGTATTCAAAGGAAACTCCTCCTCCGAACTCGAATGAAGTAGAGGAAACCAGGTCAAAGAAGGATCCTGAGAAAAGTCTTCGAGTCCGAAAGCGAATAAAAATAGTGGTTCCTGATAACCAAAAGGTGGAACTTTATTTTCTATCAAACTTACTCAAGTTTAAAAAGACAAATAAATTGAACAAAAATTTATTAAATTAAATAGGTTGTCGCCATGATTCACATTGCAAGCGTAGATTCCAGCGGTACTTCAGGTGGTATGGAGCCTCGATTTTCAGGCGTGTTTATATCTGAAATTCAACGCAAAGCACGAGAGGCCGAACGCTGGCGTCTGGAGAATATCAGGATGATCAAAGAAAGGAACGCTGAAGTAGGAGGAGTGGAACCCACGGATATCATTCCGAAAGAAGTAAGTTTGAAACAAATAAAATATAGTTGAAATAAATTAAATTAATATCAAACTATAATTTTCATTTAGGCATGGAAACAAATACTGTCTCGAATGACCCCAGAGGACCGGGCAAATACATGGGAAGTACATCCAGTCTTCCGTGAAATTATGGAGGCAGACCGCATTCGCGACATCCTGTTTCCTATTAAATAGGTTGTCGCCATGATTCACATTGCAAGCGTAGATTCCAGCGGTACTTTCGGTGGTATGGAGCCTCGATTTTCAGGCGTGTTTATATCTGAAATTCAACGCAAAGCACGAGAGGCGGAACGCTGGCGTCTGGAGAATATCAGAATGATCAAAGAAAGGAACGCTGAAGTAGGAGGAGTGGAACCAACGGATATCATTCCGAAAGAAGTATGTTTGAAACAAATAAAATATAGTTGAAATAAATTAAATTAATATCAAACTATAATTTTCATTAAGGCATGGAAACAAATACTGTCTCGAATGACCCCAGAGGATCGGGCAAATACATGGGAAGTACATCCAATCTTCCGTGAAATTATGGAGGCAGACCGCATTCGCGACATCCTGTTTCCTCTCGTCCTCGACGATAAACGGGACTACATTGGAAGGGAATGTATTTATCCCCACCAAAACTCTCGGGTTCAGGAGTTACGTAAAGTTTCCAAAGCCATGTGCACTACAATTGACAAATGGCTGGAACATGACTACGATTCATCACTGAAGAACAAGAATACGATGAATTTCACAGTCTGGAAAACTCAACTCAAGCCCATCAAATTCCAAATGGCTTATGATATTGAAGAACTCGTGGAAATTCCAAGGTCATCCAAACTTGGCTCACGAATGATGAAAGTCACAATCCGTTCTCCATCCCTCTTGGGGGAACCAGAAGAAGGAGGAAAAGCGTATTTGAACTGCTTCAAAATCTTCAAAAATAATGTGACCAATGCATTGAAGCAAGTGGGGGAGAAGATTGATTGTTTTGTGCTTGACTGCAACGAAATGTACGAATTTGAGGAGATTGGAATTACTCGTGAGAAAGTGTCTCAAATTCTGTGCGATTGGCTACGCCTCACCCCAAATGTGAAGCGTATTGAAATCATCTTAACCGCCACTAATATGAGGCGAAGCTTCATGTAAGCCAACAGCCAACGCCAAATAAAATAAAAAAATAATTTTTTATTGAAATTGAGAAAAAGATTTAATTTAATTTTTTTTTTGTATTTCCAGGCCTGGATTTAAACCACACGTGTTGAAGCCAATTGACGAGGCCACCATGCCTTCCGCACCAAAACTTCATGCTTTGGAAAGGATTGACTTGATCGTCATGTTGGCGTGTCCATCTATTTTCCTTCCAATATCTGCCCCAATCATGGAATCAAATCCGCAGGCAAAACTCTACACAAGCGACGATGATCGAGAGGAAATGCGAAATGATCTTCTGAAGGGCTTGTTGAAGTTTGAGAGGCGTTTCAACTTCAACAAGAAAAAATAAATTGCAAAATCAGTTATAATTTTAGTTTGTGAGTGAGCAAAATGATTTAATTTTTGAAAAAGTTTTGCATTTACATTTTTTTAGCTTGTAGATTAACATTGCATAAGTTCAAAGAAATGC
>JAHZMX010002659.1:0-13308 GCA_027743895.1 Seira musarum | reverse complement strand
CTATCGACTATGCACATTCTCGAGAACAAAAAAAAGGTTTCATTTTCATCAACTATCACTCGACTTATCTAATTTAAACCTACATAAGTATATATATACAATTTTTTATGGCAATTAAAAATTAATTAGTGGTTAAAGTCAATTAGGAACAAAAACTCATTAAGTTATACAGGTTTAGGTTACAAAATACGCAGCTAATTTAATCACCTACTACAAATTACAGATTACTGCGACCCCGTAGAATTGTAAAAATTAAAATGAAGCGAGAAGGTCTCCTAAATCTGTCAGCACAGGTACATGCGGTCAACGATTAAACAACCATGAACAACACCATTACAAATTGCTAATTCCCCAACAAAAAGGTAAAGGTAGGTAGGTATCTAAATTAGATAGCATAAGTTGTGTGTGTGCAATTAGTTCTATAGTTCTGTTTATCATATCATAATTAATAATTTTATAATTAGATACGAAGGAATTCAGGGATAAATATACAAAAAATTTGCGAAGAACATTGTTATCGTTCACATTCACACAACACATCCCACCTCACAATTATAAATCCATTTTTTTTATTTATCAGTATCAGTCTTGTGTCGGATTCGGAGAAACCAATTTTTACTTTAAGACCTTGCCTTGTTCCACAACCTCAAGCAACTCTCTGGATTCGTTCGTTCGTAATCAATAAAATGGTCATTGGAGTTGGTAATCGAGAAACGGAGTGAAATTCATAGAAATAATCAGAGAGCCTGGCGCCTATAAATCTAAAACTCGGATTTTTTTAAAATGCGAAGAAAAAGGACGAATTACAAAACGTTCACATGAAGTAAGATTAAGTCGTATTTTTCAAAACGGGTTTCAATTTAAAGCTAGGAAGGATTTTTCATTCCGTTATCATCACAAGAGAAACATAAACCTTCATATTGAATTCGATTGAATCGACGAGCTATCGGATAATTTTTTAACGTGCTGGTTGATATGATTTTTTTTTTTTAAATCGCTCACTAAATTGTCGATGTCCGCTGATCATAACATTTTTTATGAAAAATAAAATTAATTAAAAAGGAAATAATTATGTGTAGATATATATTTTTTAAGTGCTTAAACAACTTGTTTTAATTTTGTAATATTCACTTTAACAGGGAGGAGAATTGAAAAAAATTGTCGTAATCAGTTTTACGATTGACCGACTCTCATAAAAACGGATTATTTGGATTGACGGAAGGCGCGGGCATCGCAGAATAGAAGGGATTTGCAACTTTATTAAATGGCGATGTTGCTGACGTTGATGAGGATACTGGGTTTAGATGATTTGATGAAAATATACCGCCGCCGCCAGAAGAGGAAGCATGAGTTCCATTACTAAACAGTCCGTTTGCAGTTGCAGTGCCGTTGACGACTCCTAAGGGATTAGAGAAGCCGTTTGATGTTGGTGCTGTAGAGCCCACAGTCTGAAAACAACTTGCACTTGGACTAGTTGAAAATTAATGAGTTTCCTACGGAAGGGGGAGCTTGCCACGATGGAACTATAAAATAAAAAGAAATGAATGTCACATTAAATGCGAGTCATTTTCATTGCCCATCAAATCCATTTTATTACTCAAGTGAAGTAAAGTAAATGTATGGGGATTTGAAGCCGGGTTTTTTATTGCCCACGCCACCTCTGGTTCTGGTACTTACCATTGTTAAAAAATGGATTTCTAGGATTATGACCGTTATTGGCACCATTCACAGTCCAACCTCCGTTTGCAACACCAGACGATGGATTCGTTCCTGGAACAATGAGAAATAATAATGAACATGATTAAGCATAAATATTTTCTTAAAATCCAATTATGAATTGCAAATATTTACCCTGACGCTGCTGGTTCGGTGAAGAAGCGAACCAAGCCGCAGCAGCAGAGGTTCCAGAGGAAGATGACAAGTTTGTAGGAAATGATGCAGAGCTAGACAACCCATTAGTTCCAGTCGTAGCAAAACCGTTTCCAGTTGTAGGGACGTCATCATCTAAAAATTAATTATGAATGCGTGAATTAATGGCAATTCTGAGAAATTGAAAGACCAAGAAAAAGTAATTACATTATACTTACTTATTCCCTGCTTAAAAATATTATCAAGATCTTTCAAAGCGGCATATTTATCTTCGTTGCTGGTTGTAGATAATGGCGGTGGCATATTCCTCGAACTCAAGTTATCTCCTCCTCCACCACCACCATTACCACTACCACCAAATGAGTTATTGGCCGGAAGTAAGGGTGATTGGAAGGCATCAAAATTTGCAAAGTTTAAGTCATTTGATTCACTACCCCCACCATTTCCTCCACTCCCTCCATTCTCATTAAAAGCATCAAAATCAGCAAAATTTGCATTAAAATTGTTATTATCACTTTCCCATGGATCATTAGTTACACCTCCATTAACTGCACCACCCTTCGTCGTGGTCGTTGTGGAAAAATTGTTAATGAAATTGATAGGGACGGGCGTGCTGGAAGCTGGCATTCCATTCCCAAAATTATTTGATTTACTCCCATTCACATTAACATGGTTAGAGGTGTTCGTGTTCGAGGATGATGTTGGAGGTGGAAGATTCACAGATCCAGATCCAGGTCCAAGTAAAGAGCTTAATGGCATTATGTCAGGCAATGTGATGGAATTCACGAGACGGTTTTGTGTTTGAGGCTGAGGCTGAGAATTTATTATTTGGCCGTTATGGTTATGATGATGTTGACTCCTCGAATTATTGAGAATTGGACTGGGATGATTCTGATTTTGTGATTGCGATTGGAGGGATAAGGAGGAAGCTGATGAGGCGGAGGAGAGAGATGGAGACTTTTGCATTGTGCTTGAGGTAGTACTACTCCCATTTTGAGATGTGAAGGAAGTTGAGGAAGACAATGCTTTCGCTGTTTGTGCTTGGATCTCTTGTAACTCTGATTGGGGCAGTTTGGACGGGTCGATGTAGAAACGTTTTTGCTCGTATTTTGCTGACATGAAACTACGAAGGGAGTTTAGGCGGTCGGGATCTTTGTCCGAGCCTATGTAAGAGTCACGGGTTGCGCAGGTGGCCAGCCACACTTTACGGCAGTACTGGAATTCAAAAAATGGAAAAATAATCAATCAAACTTTTTAAAAAAATCCGTACAAATTCGTATCAATCCGTTTTTAAGTAAGATGAAAATTTTGAATGCGATTCTATTTTTTTCATAAAAAAATTTGCCATGAAAGTGGTGAAAGAAAATGAACACGTGTTCAAAAACTGATAGGGTTGATGACGTTGACGTTAATGTGATATGATTTTTTTTGTTTATGTCTTTTTCGTGTTCGTTTACTTGGTTTGCATAAAACACGGTAAAAAAATTAATAATTTCGTGGAATTTTCTTCCACAGATCAAGTCAAGTGGGAGATATGATAATGATATGAATGTCATGCCATTGATGCCACTGACCTTTAACCACGCAAAAAACATCTCCGAGATTTTTAAAAAATGACAGCGCAGCTTAAAAGCTAACGCATTTATTCATTTTACTAAGTAAAACCATTATGATGCCTCCTTATTAGCTTTCATCATCACGTCGATGTCGATGTTTGACAAACAAGCTCATCTTAACCTCATATCTCAAGTTATTTTCAGCTTGTTTACATTTCACGTTCCATCCTCAATCTTCTTCGGACCAGACCAAACCATTCCATTTCAATTGCAATTAGGTACAATCTTAAAAACATTTTGCGTATTTCAAGTTGAAAATGAAGAAGAAAAATGATATCAGTATCACTGCGCCGTGGATGTGATGTGATACAGGGTAACATGACTATAACAAGAACATGAAGAGAAATCCTTTTTACGTTTTACTTTTTCTTTAATTTTCTGATTTTCTCTAATCACTTTTGTGATGATGATGATGATGATGATGATGATGATGATGGCGCCGTTAAAACGGTATCCGCATTTGCTTACGTGCTTGATGACATGAAATGGAATTGAGGTTGCAATTCCAAGAATCGTGGGAAGACGTAAAATGCATTTATTTATTGCTCAATTTCAATTTCTTGAAAAGGATTAGGAAAACTTTGAAACAGAATATGACGGAATTGAGATAATTAAATTAGGTAAGATAAGAGAATCCTTTAAACGAGATTTGCTTTAAATACATTAAATTGTCAGCCTCCGAGTGGAATTGCAAATTAGTCTTTCACGCAGTCATAAATACATAGAGTTTATGTCATAACTTGTCTGGAAATTGTTATCTGGCTGGAGTTGAATAAACCTTGTAATTTAAGCCGTAGAAAAATACATGATCTATTTTGGATAGAACAATTTAAATTAACGAAAACGTTCAAAATTATTACGTTTTCATAAATTCGTCTCCTTTTATACAACCTCAAGTGCAAGTGAACTTAGTCCATCAAAAGACTTCAAAATATTTAGGAAGAAAATTCATGCATATTCATCATCGAATTTTCTTTCATTTTAGATTCTTTATTGCGAATTTAAAAAAACGGAAATTGATTTCGTTAATGCTCTTCCCTCCACCTGGAATACTTTTCTTATCAGTTCAGTCAGTTTCTTTCGCCAACNCAACTCACAATTCGCCTCCATCATTATTTTATGACGTAAGAAAATAAGCGAAACCAGGAACTGATTTTTATGATTATGATTAGCATCCCCATGAAAAAGAACGACATCGAAGAGGTGTTTATGCAGGTGCTAATAATAACACACACAAACACACCTACATAAAAATTTTACCTACATGAATTGCTAAACGCTTCTACTACTACTGGAGTTGAGTGGATATGGATTGGAGTAGCAGTTCCTAAATTAACAGGTTAAATTATTATTCCATGTCCCATGGGCTATGACATGGCTTGGCTTGGCCATTTTATTTTGCCATCCTGAAACAAAATCAAGTAAAACCACACAAGCATTGGCTGGCATAAATAAAACTACTTCACAGAAGACCATCCATGTCCAACCAGTGCAGATTGCAGATTGCATTGAATTGAGTCGCACTCCATTAATAGCGTCAAGCGTGGAATTTATTCAGGAAAAATTATGTCGCAGTCAAGTCGAGTCGCTAAAACGTTGATGGTGATCGAGATTGTGAGTAGTGAGAATTAAATGTCCTAAATAAACTGCGACTGCGATTCACTCATGGACTGGACTGGATTGGAATTGGACTAATACTAACGCGAAAGCGAGCGACTCAATAAATTCAAATTCATCTTAATAATAATATGAAATGAATATTGCGTTGAGATTAGGTATGATTGTGGGTGATGGTGATCATGTCACGAGGATTTTTATATTTAGCCTCAATATAGCAATAGGAAAGTTTTCGTTCTTCGTAACAAGAAGTTTTCATCTTCATTGCATCTTTCTGGAGAATTTATCTCCTCTTCTTTCTTGCTTACGGGCTAATGCAATGGAAAAAGAAAGGCGAAAATCACTGGAATTGGATTGAAATTGCGTCACAAGAGGCAATTGAAATGAATATGAATATGCATTACGTACGAAGAATTAAACCCCTACGGCGGCATAAACATAGGTAGGTTTGCAATTGGTAAACTAAACTGGAAACTGGACTCGACTGGACATTGACGTTTGTAGAAATGCTGGAAGGGCATCAATTTATCAAACAAAAGCTATCAAGAAACTCAAGAAAGATATGACTTTACATGAAACGTCTAGGTACGTACGGTACGACTGGGAATTATAAAGACTGTTCCAAGAAAAAAAAATGAAGAAGGAAAATGGGATTTTGTTATGAAAATATTTACTTTAAAATACATAGAAAAGACCTTGGACTTCCGTTTCATTTTATTAGCTTATAATGCATGGCTAAATATTGATTTTCGTCTAGTCGTGTTTGTTTATTTAATGAGATGAGATCAATAATTTCTAATTGCACTACGGTCAAACTTTTTTTGTCCCTTGACTCTATCTAGAGACCTCGAAAACTTTTCCATTTGAACTGATTCAAAAATAAAAACACGAATAGAGGAACAATTAAGAATCGTTCGTAACAATTTTAAACCCGCAATCGCAATAATACTGAATTTGCCGATGATTTTTAAATCCCGTGATTTTTCTATGATGCAATAATCAAATTAAAACTTGACTTTGTCTTTGGTCACCTGAGTTTAAATCTGTTTTTTTTTAAACAAAAGTGAATTTTTAAAGATGATGATGATGATGATATTACACCAATTTACCTTTAATGCAAGGTAAGCAAGGAAATATGAATGACGAATGACTAACGAAATTCAAAGTTTAACTTTGATGATGACGATCATGAGTCACGAGAAATCATCGTCATACTCACAATTTCCTCAAGAAGAGTTAAAATGTAAATGAGTTACGTTTGGTTTTGGTGCAAAGTAAATATATTTAATAATTTAGCCCACACTTTTGTTCATGTTCATGAACGAGTGAGATGAGATGAGGCAATTACGTATTTCCAAGAAGAACAATGCGCACCATCATCACTTACGACCATAGCATTGATATGTGCATTCTAAGCAATCGCAATCACAAGTCATTCAGGTGATGGTGGCGATATATGGCATCATACTGTACTCCTGCTGGAGAAAAGACTTTGAATTGTGATGGGAAATGAATGAACTAAAAAATATGAATACACGGTCGGTGGTGTGGTGAGGATGTGATTGTAAGCTCCATAAAAAACGGATGTCAATTTCTCAAGCTTTCCATGTTATGATATGATGTGATGTGCCTCTTCACTTTTTTTAGAAGAATTTCCGCAAAAGAAGGAAGCTCAATTAGAAAGCAGGCTTTTTTCTGGCTTAGCTTCTTTCTCTGCATGCCATTCGCCTGGCCTTATCGATAAAACAGTGCATGTCTGTATTCTCTTGATAAATTATTTATTCGCCCCGTGTCGACTCTCTAGGTCATTTATGACTATGGCATGAGGCATGAGTCATGGAAGAAAATGGAAGTGAAGAAGTACAAAAGGTGGTTGGTTTGCTTGGAAGTTGGAAGGAGGAAATTGCTTTATTCGCCTCATGTCAGACTTCCAAACTTTTCATTCATGTACTCGCATTAACACCAACCGAACCGAGACTAGAGACCGAGACCGACACGATCAACCACCAACCATTATTATCATCATCATCATCAAGATACAATCTATTCCATTTATACTACTTTTTTGTAGAAAGAAAGAAAAATGCCATCATATCATATCACAATCACATCACATCCACTTGCCATGATCATTTTCACATCATATCACAGAATTCCGTGTTAAAGAATGGAACATGAAAGAACTTTGAAAGGCTTTTTTTGGAGATGCTCATGCGAAAATGGAAAAAGTTCTTGTGAATTCCGAATAAAAAACCTTTTGCATTTGGTACAGACTTTTTGGACTTTAAGGGTTTCCAGTTAAAGCCCATCCATTGCATTGTCATCTCTGATTCTTTTCTGACTATGAATAGGTATGAATGTGTGAATAGAATTCCTTTTCCTATTCTTTCTTATGTGAAGAGTTAGTCAATAAATAAAAAAATAAAAAAAGAGAGAATAATCAATTGCACAATCGAATCCACTCAAATGCAATTTCGGTATTGTTCCGTACGGATGGATGAATGGATGGGAAGGAAAGTGCTTTCACTTCCAAGTTAATCTACACCCACCGCAGTCATTACATTAGTCATTAGTAAATTAGAGAGTCACAATGAAAAGGGTTGAATTAGATTTTCTCATCAAATGAAATAAATGAACTGACTAAAGACAAAACATTTTATTTTTGACTTGATGTGGCCCTTTAAGCTTTTTTGAATAGTGAATCGAGTGGAATACTAAGCTATCTACTGACAGCAATCAATTAACCGAACAAAAAGCTTTTCACAAGAAAAAGAAGTAAAAAGCGTAAATCTTCCCACTTTCCAGAAAATCAATATCAATCCAAGCTAAAAAATTGTAAAAAATAGGACCACGATACAACTCAATCAAGGGATACAAGGACATTAGGGAAAGGGCAAAAGTGCTAAAGGTTCATCATGGTTCATCATTTAGATTTGATGGAAATGGAAGTCCCTGGAAGTTCGAAAACAATATATTTAGCTTCAAAGTACATCGAGGCAGTTAATACGAATTCGCATTTCGTAATTGAGTCTGAAATTACGAATAATGGAATAATGATAATTGTAATATCTTTCGTATTGATAATTTGAATGGAAAATTTTGAAATAATTTTGAATTGGAGATACAAGACGGGTGCCTAAAACCTCAAAACGGGTTTTCTTTAGAAAAAAAACGTTCGATATAAAATTGAATGAATTATGCGTAAAAAAAAAAATTGTTTTCTACAAAGAAATCCATTATTTTAAAACAAAATCTTTAAAAGGCCAAGCTTTAGCTTTGTCGAGTCTCGAATCTGCAATGGACCACTTGATGCATGCATTCCTTCATCCTTCCTTCCTCTTTCAATTTCATACTTTTTTTATCATCCTCCTTAATTAAAAATTAATTTAAATCTAAAAACTTACAGTAGACCCGAGCACGCCATACAAACAAACGATCCTATCGTAACATTAACGTAAGTTGGCCCACGTTGTCCACAGTCAAAACAATGTCTATTCCCCGCAATATGACTGAGTTCCCTTAAAACTTTGAGGTTCGACTCCTCCAACACTTTGTTCGCTGATTTCCCATTCGCTAAAGACTTGGAACTGATTTTACTCGACATTTTGGCTGCACTTTTTCTTTCACTGGTCTTCTAATTAAATAAAATCTTTATTGGCACTTGGCACAAAAACCAAAACAAAATCTAATTTAAAACTGTTACACTTTCTTTCTTCACTTCTTCATTCATTTTTTTTAAAGTCAAAGTTAAATCACAGGTGTGCACGGGGTCGGTCATGTCAGCTGATTCACAGCTAAAGTATAAATGAGTTCCATTTGATCGTTAAGTTACAGTTACAATTTCACAAGAAAATATGGAACGGAAGTGATGATGATTGCATTTACGAAGAATCCAAATCCGTTTTAGTGAGTCACCTTTTCTTTTTTGTTTACCTGTGATTACGATTGTAATATGAGCTCATAAATAAAATACTAATGAAACGATAGATGACAAATGACATCACATCACATTTGATTCATAAACGATCTGGTCTGGTCTGGTCTGAACATGACAGTTTCATATTTGGGTGATCAATGACCATAATTGGTAATAAAAAACTTGTAACGTGTTCTTCTGTCTCTGCTCGTGACTTTGGCTCGCGACAGTTCCTCTCGGCGCTTTGCAATTGGAATTTAATTATATTCTCTTCCGAGCTTAATAAGATTTGGCTGTAATTATAATTACGATGGATGTAATTATCAAAGTAATTCTTCTTTTGTCACAAAAAAAGAACGTGTTTAATTACAAAGAAATGTTTAACTGTCAATGAAAACCGTTTTGCTTTCCAGCGTTCGACTTCAATCGTAGTTGTNGAACATGACAGTTTCATATTTGGGTGATCAATGACCATAATTGGTAATAAAAAACTTGTAACGTGTTCTTCTGTCTCTGCTCGTGACTTTGGCTCGCGACAGTTCCTCTCGGCGCTTTGCAATTGGAATTTAATTATATTCTCTTCCGAGCTTAATAAGATTTGGCTGTAATTATAATTACGATGGATGTAATTATCAAAGTAATTCTTCTTTTGTCACAAAAAAAGAACGTGTTTAATTACAAAGAAATGTTTAACTGTCAATGAAAACCGTTTTGCTTTCCAGCGTTCGACTTCAATCGTAGTTGTACTTCCACTTTTCTTGTGTGAGTTTCATTAGCTTAATTAATTAACGTTGGAATTGGATTAAAGTCTTCGTCTCAGGACTGTGATGNTCGGCGCTTTGCAATTGGAATTTAATTATATTCTCTTCCGAGCTTAATAAGATTTGGCTGTAATTATAATTACGATGGATGTAATTATCAAAGTAATTTTCTTTTGTCACAAAAAAAAGAACGTGTTCAATTACAAAAAAAAATGTTTAACTGTCAATGAAAACCGTTTTGCTTTCCAGCGTTCGACTTCAATCGTAGTTGTACTTCCACTTTTCTTGTGCGAGTTTCATTAGCTTAATTAATTAACGATGGAATCGGATTAAAGTCTTCGTCTCAGGACTGTTCCACTTGTGATGTGATTGATGCAATTAATTGTCATTAAAGCACCGAAGTAGATTTAAAAAAATCAAGAATCACTGGTCTTCTACTTCAGTAACTGTAGACGGTTTGAATGAAAAATAGTATTTTGGAACAAGAACGAACAGAGTGCGATGCAATGGTTCAAAACTTCATTGATCAATCCACTTGGATTAAAACAACCTAACTCCATTCATAATTAACTTTTTTTTCCATCGATCAATTCAATTAAAGAAGAGAAAAAAAATGATTCAAAACCTCTAAACTCTAATCCAATATAGAAAAGCACTCGTTCACTCTTTTATATTTTTTAGGGCACAGAGCAAAGGAATTTTTAACTTTTTTCAACCACCACCACCACCACATTTGCCACTACCAACTAACCAACCATATAAGCAAATATCACTTTTATGTTTTCGTCATCCTCTCTTCATCCTCAGTGAAAAAAAAATGTAGGAAAGAAAAAAGAATTTTCTTTATTGCAGTTTCAGTTCAGTTTTGTTGTTCACTCACTCACTCACATTCACAGTTTTGTATAGAAAAAAAAGAAGAAGAAGCATTCATTCCCCATGAATGTGATGTGATGTGATGATCATAATCACCATCATATCATATTAGAAAATGCAATGCAATGTTAATAGTAATGGTTTCGTTGGTGTCGGTATGTATGGTTTTTTATATTTTTTTCTGTACTGGCTTGGCTCTTGGCTTGGCTAAACTTGACTGACGATGAGAATGAGAAGAGACTGCACTGTGACTGGTACATAAAAAAAGCCTCTATAGCAGAGTTCTCAAATTCTCAATTGCAATCCACTAATCACAAAAGAAGAAGAAGAAAAAAAAACCTCGTTTCCTTTCTTATGATATGGACTATCGTAAGAGCCTTTACAAACTCAACTCAACACCAACACAAACTATAATTTTATGAAAAAAAAATCCAGTAGTAGTAGCAGCTGTAAGAGAAAAAAAAAGTAGTTCACTTGCTTTGTTCATATTGCTAAGTATTTGTATTACACTTGAAAAGAGAAGCCTGAACTGGAGAACGACCAAAGTTCTTGTGACCTGCTGGAGAGAAATTCTTATCCTTTTTTTTTCATAAAGAGTTTGGCTTTGGCTTGACAAGTAAGCTGAAGTAAAGCAAAGCTATATGGTTTTGTTAGGCCAAGCCAGGCCAGAGACCTGCAAACAGAAACTAAATAGGTTTGCTACTTTACTTGCGTTTGCCAGAAGCACTAACTCAAATAGAAGAAGAAGAGGTGAATAATATTTTTGTTGCGGTAATCATTTCCATATGCAGTTCCAGAGGACTAAATATTGCAGTCAGTGATTGCAGAGTTTCAGCATTTTCTATGGATTTCAATTCAATTCAATACTTACATGATATTGATTATGTATGAATACGACTCAGTTCATTGATTTGATTGATTATTATTATGATTGATTGGTTGTGGAAAATATATTCATAGTAGGTATGAAGGAATGAGATTTTGAATACACACGACACTGATGAGCATATTGTTCTATATTCCATTCCAAAAAATGTTTATCACTTTGCCCCACAATGAACTTGTAGATATTTCACATTTTGCACATATTTTAGTATTGAATGCAGAGGAATTTCATCAGTAGATTTTTGGATGTGATGCTGAGCTGATGAAATGATGAACATGCACCCTTTCCGGTCTTTTTTGGTGTGGATTGTGGATCAGGAGAAAAACTAATTTTCCAACAGCTTTGACTTTTTATTCTGCTCCAGCAAGTAGAAATTAGATTAGGAAGAGAGAATTGCGAGTTGCTAAAATAGGTAATGTTGTTCCTTTTCCTCTGGGAGAAAACATCTTCATTTCACTTTCTCTTTTTCCTTCCGCTCATGTGATGTGATGAGATAAGACAGTTTTTTTGTATTATGCAATGTAGGTAATACAATTTATCTCTGTACAATGTGTTTTGAGTGAGTGAATTGAGTTACATCCTTCGTTTTGTTTCACTTTTTCCTTCTTGGGTTGAGATAATTCCATCAAAGAAGGTGTGTAGTAGAGTGAATATGAACTTCCTTTCTTTTCACATGACTTCCTTTCGCTTATTTGGATCCTAAGCTTCTTTAGACAGATTTAAGTAGGAACTCCTCGGTGTTCATGTAACTTTCTGAAAGAGAAAAGCGGAAGAAAATAATTAGGATTTAATCCGGATTCAGTTTGGAGTTTGCAATATTACTACACATAAGTAAGCGGCTTTAAAAAACGAACTATGAATTGCATGTATTAATCAAAGCGTCCGAAGCAATCTACTATCTACTTTGATACTTAATACTAAAATTCTCTGAAGACAGGATCGGGAAATGCGAAATGCCGCTAGTCGAGTATAGTCTAATGAAATGACAAAAACTTTTCAAGATGCAAAAACCAGGCTGCATAACGAATTTATTAAGATTTCCTGTGTTTTGTCTTTTTGTCCAGCACGGATTCAATGCTTTTGTAGTGTGAACTATTATAGACACAGAAACTACACTTACTTAAAAATGTCGATACTCTTGCTAGCCTCTTTCAAGCAATTAGTTTTTTATTCGTCAATATTTTAAACAAAATTACTTTGCTACTCCATCATTATTTCTCATTTTTAATTAGTTAAATCATAATCATGTTTCATTGTACTAATAAGTTTTCCTTTGATGTACCTTTCAATCGACTTCTTTTTCGACATTTTTGTTTTGGCTTGTTTGCATTCAATTCGAATCAGTTGAGCTCAAGTAATAATTTACTACAATCTTTAAGCTCATTAAACTCGCAAACTTACAGCAACTCCAACTCCCCTGCCTTTGGTTTGGTTTGGCTTTGGCTTCTTTGACTTTTAGAAAATGAAACTTGGCTTTCACAAGTTTATTCCCATTTGTTTTTATGTGTTGGCAAATCTCTCAATTAATTACCAACCAGATGTAGTATATAGTGTAGTGTATACAGTCAATTTATTTAAGTCTGTGAACTATACAATTGCTTCAAAGCAGTATGAAAGAAAATATTTCGGAAAGTTTAAAGACTATAAAAATCTTGAATCATGTGAATTTTCTTCCTTATATTCCCCACAAACAAGGAAGCTGTAGGCTATAAAGGTCTAAAAGCTCGATATTTACGGATTTGCTTATGGATGGGTCTAGACTCAACGTAC
>JAHZMX010002658.1:0-10129 GCA_027743895.1 Seira musarum | reverse complement strand
CCTCATTAAATAGGCAATCATTGCCACAAAGTAATCACAACACAACATTGTATAGATATTCCAAAGATGGACCTATGTTCACGTATGTCATGTCCTTCATTTCTCACACCTCGCAGGTATATGCTTTTTGTTAGTTTCTAAGTCTTCTAATGAATATCATATACCACATAAACAAGTGTTCATGTTTTTCTCCCTTCCTGTAACTAACGTAGCGGTTCAAAAAGCTCATGCTTTTCAAGATATGACGAACACAGGTAAGTGGTAGGAACTCTTTAGGATTCAAAAGATTGACACTCATCGTCAGAAAGTGAAATATTTAAGGTGTTTTGGTTTTCACATTCAAAACAACCTATGTTTGTTTCTACTCCTCCACAAAATACATTCATACCTACTTTATGCACATGTTGATGCTTATTTAGGTACAAACAACTCTTGGACTTTGCAATTTTTTGTGATGGATTGTTGTCGAATCT
Source organism: Seira musarum (assembly GCA_027743895.1). Taxonomy (NCBI): domain Eukaryota; kingdom Metazoa; phylum Arthropoda; class Collembola; order Entomobryomorpha; family Entomobryidae; genus Seira; species Seira musarum. Next base: position 9,656 of record JAHZMX010002658.1, on the reverse strand, counting down.
CATGAAAACATACAAAAAAATTAATGTTTGAGTTCCTTTATCAGTTTCGATTGAGCATGAAAAACTGGGGTGTTTATGGAACACACAAATTAGATAATACACGAAATGGAGATCATACTAGAGACCAACAACATGAACATCTTTATCGTCTTTTTTATCATAATATAATATACGTAAGTAGTTGCAGGATAGTAGATAGTATGATACACATATACTCCTAAAAGCAATCTTTTGAGTGATGAAGCAGAACACAACTTGAGCAGGACTTACTTAAAGTAAAAAGCATTTAATTTCACTTCTACATACAAAAAATTAATGTTTGAGTTCCTTTATCAGTTTCGATTGAGCATGAAAAACTGGGGTGTTTATGGAACACACAAATTAGATAATACACGAAATGGAGATCATACTAGAGACCAACAACACGAACATCTTTATCGCCTTTTTTTTATCATAATATAATATTCGTAAGTAGTTGTAGGATAGTAGATAGTATGATACTCCTAAAAGCAATCTTTTGAGTGATGAAGCAGAACACAACTTGAGCAGGACTTACTTAAAGTAAAAAGCATTTAATTTCACTTCTCCAATGATGCCAGTAAAAGAGTTTTTTTTGTAAACTTTTTTCTAATGCATGGACTTTTTACTGGTTTACTTGCGACAGACTATGACAACTTGGCCAGGCCGAAAATGCATACCCATCACCACTCATTGTCAGATATACGTATAATGAACATACTTTAGGTGTAGTCGTCGTTGTTAAGTGCGTGAGCCCGTTCCTTTTTTTACCAGTTTCTCCTGCCATGAAAAACAACGGCAGTTGAGGTTTAGGAAAAGGCTAAGCCTTTTATACTTACTTATTTTGTTTAACCAGTTGCCTTCATCAGCAGTCTGATTGCAGTAGCCTCCACGAGAGGAACTTGAAGTAATATTACTACTACTACTACTACTACAGTCCATTTATCAAAGACAAAGAAAGTCTAGTAAAGTTCTCCATGTGGCTGATTTTTTTGGCAGGTTCTAGTGAAAGTATGAAAACTTGTTCGAATAAAAAGGTTAACAAAAAGTCGCCATTTGAAGGTAAAAGCGGATGTTTAAAATACCTACTCAAGTTCATTCATTAAAGAAGGAGAGACATCCATTCATTGCTCGGTGACCTAGTGCTTTGGCCTCTTCTCAGCTCCCAATCAATCATTTATTAGTGCCTTACGCAACGCAAGGGAAAATTATCAAGAGGAATGTAGTGTTCAGTGCAGAACTAATGAATGTGAGAAGGCGTGAATGTATCGTAAAGTCATCATCTTCAGATCCGACAAGCTGAGCAATCATTTTTAATTGCAGTTAATTACTACTGCCACACGATACAAAACTGTCACCAATGCAATTGAGTTTGAGACCTCTACGGAGAGAAATTAATTTGGAATTATATGTGATTAGTGGAATCATTTGGAGAAGAAAAAGTCGCCAATATTTGGACGGACAAAAATAGCCGCCGACACGGAGTATTTAACGATGTCATTATATTCATATGGACATTTTTATTATAGACATATCATCATCAAAAAATAGAGACAAGCGGAGATAAAAAGTGTTGCCATTCTGTCCGCCTCCACGGAGATATACCACTGGCTGGGTATACAGAGTAAATATAGCTAGGCACACCGCGACTTCAAGACTACGACGACTTGGCGGCACGTCGGTGTGTGTGGTGGCGTGGTTCACTGACTAGATGTCTTCGTAAAATCTTTCGAGTGCTTTATTTTGTTACTGGTATCTATTTTAATTCAATGAATGATAAAAAAGAGCCACATCACAGATGCATCGCATTGCTTTGCATGCAGCTGCTGAAAGACTCGACTCGACCGACTCTTGTGTGAGTGGGAGCACTAAAAGAGAATTTTAAACTTTTCCTTGGAAGAATCAAGAGTGATCGATTAGTCTACGACGGAGACTACCACACTCGTAATTAATTTACCCCCCTGCGTATCACTTAGGCTGGGTCATTGATTCGCATTTTCATAATTCTTCATGAGTCAACATATTTTAATTATCTTTCGAGTGCTTTATTTTGTTACTGGTATCTATTTTAATTCAATGAATGATAAAAAAAGAGCCACATCACAGATGCATCACATTGCTTTGCATGCAGCTGCTGAAAGACTCGACTCGACCGATCTTGTGTGGGAGCACTAAAACAGAATTTTAAACTTTTCCTTGGAAGAATCAAGAGTGATCGATTAGTCTACGACGAAGACTACCACACTCGTAATTAATTTACCCCCCTGCGTATCACTTAGGCTGGGTCATTGATTCGCATTTTCATAATTCTTCATGAGTCAACATATTTTAATGAAGTGCGTGTTGAGTACGGACCTCGGATGGGGTAAAAATAGACTTCGATGAATGGACCACACTTTCATGAGAAATGTTTTGCAAGCAAAGTCCGAGTTCATTAAGAAAAAGGTCTTCTAGTCATCATCATGGACATGGAATTGCTTTGCCCGAGCTAACAAACAACAACACAGCAGTAATAGGATTTATCTTACTGGAGCTGGCGCTTTCCTCATCACAACAATAACATATTCAATAATTATTGGTACGCATTACCACGCACAATCCGAGATACACGAAAGGTGCATTATATTAAGGATTGAAACAAAACTTTTTTCCTTGATGAGTTGATAGCACCTCCTCGAGTATATATTTTTTTTACCAAACGCCCTTTAAAAGCTGAAGAGTTGAGAGAAAAGTGATTAGTACGACAAAGCAAAGTGAGGAAAGGTTAAACAGATGCATACATTAAATACGCATTTTACGTGAATGTACACAGGAATATATCACCACGAGTCTTCTTGATCGTATCCATCTCCCTCTCATCATTCTAAATGAATTGTACATGACATTTTGTGGAAGCAAACAGAAGAAAAACAAGGAGAGAAAAAAAAACAGTCTGAAGACAAGTGTCAATTTGGAAGGCGCCACAGAAAAGAAAAAGATAATTTGTCACTTGTATTGTGGGAAGCAAGAAGACACAATTCGCCCTCCTCCTCTATTTTTTCTATTCAAAAAGCTTATCTCAATTCTTCCCATCAAACTTCATCAATGGTCCTAACAACACTGCATTAAAAAAATCTCCAACACATACTCACTCAGTCAGTCACACACGCGGAGAAGTGGAGTAAGAGAAGAGGTAAAGGAGCAAGAAGCAAGAGAGAAGATCAAGTAGGAAAGCTACGCGGACTCCAAAAAATGTATGAAGTTGTTCTGCACAAATCTACAATCGACTCAGTTGAGAGTTGACGCTCGAACACAGAGGATCGGTCAGATTTTGGTGGTGGCGGAGATGTGATGGTGCACAAGTGCGGTGATTCTCTCAAGATACCACACACCAAAAAATATAAAAGATTTTCATGTTACATCTTTTTTTCGTCTCCCATTGAACTAAATATCAATTTGAAATAATAAGATGTAAAATAATCTAAAAGTCGAGCCAGTCAGTCGGTTTCGTCTCAACAGCACAAAGAGAACACGATACTAATCTTCAAAAAAGGAGAACGTGTAAAGAGGAAAAAAATCACTTTTATGTTTGTTGCGTTGCTTGTTGCATTTATTGCATCTCTGCAACATCAGACAACAACAACATCGCATCATCATTGTCGTGTCGTCGTGATTTTCTATTCATGCCCCATGTTTTTTTTTGGACAAAGCAAAGGTGATCACTGTGAAGGTGGTGTTGGAGGTTGATAATATGATGATGGTGTTGATGATCTATCAACCTTTTTTGGAAGAAGAAAAAAAGTAAGCTTACATTCTACCAACCAAGTTTTGTTGTTTCCTGAACTCGAAACAAGAATGAAGTGAAGCTGAGAAGAAGACGAAAAACAAAGATTGTGTGTAATGCTGCCGAGTCTCTGAGATAACGTGAATAAGAGGAGAATGCTCATTTTCATGTCACGGAATAACTGTTTCTCTTATGCTTCAAGTGTTATTGCTATCTACCGAAGGAGAAGTAAAATGTTAAGCGGCAGTGGCAGAGAATGAAACAACCTGTTATTGAACATACAGTAATCATAATCATATTTAATAAAAGAGTGACTTAAGTGGATGGATGATTGCATTCACATCGACTGTCAAGTGTTTCCTCGCTCTTCCTTCTAAAATTGATTGAAAGGCTTGTGGAAAGAGAAGAGATTGATGCGCTATTGCATCGTTGAGATCAGAGATTTCTCAAGTTTATTTTGAATGTCATCCGCTTAAAAAAACTATTTGAATGTTGGATCAATTTTGGCAGGTGAGCAAATGTTCAGAATTTTTGTCTTTAAAAAATCGAGAATGACAGATATGAAAAATAAAGAGATTATAATATACTGTTCATCTGCAATGCATGACTAGTCCTTGAAGAAACTGGAGACTTGACTTGTGAAATATTGATATGGCACTTGCGTAGGTAGACGGAAGAAAGGGTAACACGAGATCAGACAATGACTGCTTGGCACGTGCAACTACTTCCTTCATTCAAGCAAATTATGAGCTTCCAAAAACACTCTCGTTTTGCACCTGACTGACTGTTCATGTGCCATAAAAATTAGAGAAAAATATTGGCAAATCTTTATTTTGCAAACCTAGAAAATCTCTTTTTTTCTGTAGCAGCTAGCGTTCATCAACATATACAATGTTTCTCCACCACCCAAAAAGAATTGGACCACGTAAGAAGATAAAAAATACGGAGAAGTGAACCAGATGTATAATTATTAGTTAAAAAGAAGAATGATTGCCTACGATAGAAAATACCGGGTAGCTTGCCTAAGATGTTTTTTTACTACACTTATTACTTCACTGAAAAAAATATAACTTGCTACAAAACATAATCATAATAGTGTAACTAGCAAACATGACAAGAAAAAAGGCGATAGAGGATACCGACAACATAAAAGGGTCTATTTCATCAGTGAAGAAGAAAAAAACCGAGGTAGTACCTTTGCAAAAGAAGAGATTGAAAAGTGAATGGCATGTGGAATGTTGATAATCACATGTTTCGGCGGAATGAATTAAATTATAATAAATTCATCTATATCCCAACATTATTTTTTATTCATTCCCTCTTTCTTTTGCTATTTTTCACATTCTTAGTCAAATACTACTACTCCCTGTGTGTGTAGTGGTAGACTGTAAAGGCATAGAAAAAATCAAATCTAGGAAAACGAATGTATGAAAATACAAATACGAGAAACTACTTTTGTTTGGGCTGGCTGCTATCAATTCATCACGTTCGTAAAAAAGGGATCATTGAATACGCATTTGAAAAAAAAAATGTTTGCAAAAGAAGAACAAGAAAAAGGTGAATGTGTTAGAGTAAGACTCAATTAAGTTGTGATGATGGACTCACTCAGTCAATCAAAGAGCTACCTAAAATCGACTTTTTATTGGATCATGAAAAAGGGATTGATGAAGGTGTAGGTACATACATACTTACCCACACATATATACATACCTAACAATGCATGGCTTATGAAGCACTAACTTCCGCAATTATAGTCTACATCACCGTTTAATTATAAAAAGACTAGGATTGGATTGGATTGCGATAGAGCAGGATTTTTTTTCATGGGCGAAGGACAGCACAAAAAATAATTTTGCATGGAGAGAATTTCGTTTTCGTTAGTGCAAATGTCCTTTACACGGTTAATGTAACATGACTTGAGGAATTGCTCACAGGTAATAATAATGGATAGACAGAGTTTTCCAAAAATCCACATCGCTCTCTATCTTCTAAGGCTGTTGTACTTTATAATGAAAAGTTATATGCAAATATATTTTTTTGAACATTTTCTGGATTTTTTTTTTGTTTAGGGATCTTTGCAAATGAAATTAAATCAATAGTGAGCTTACAAACTACAAACTCGCGCATAGGTATTACAATGGGCTAGCAAACTCGCACATTTAATTTTTTGCTGAAGTTGATGATGATGATGATGATGGTGCCAGAGCAAAGTCAGATAATTCATTCAAGATTATGTTGAGTAGGTTAAGTGCACACTTCTCGGCTTGTTTTTTGTCTTCATAGAGAAATAATACCCCTCCTTTATCCACATATCACATCTTATTCCTCTATTCCTCACGGATTGTGATATTATTGGTTGGTGGTGTGTCTTCACTGTTGTTTTTTATTCATGATATTGAGGATCAGCATACACCTTATTCATTGTTTCTTCTGATTTTCATATGGGTGCGTCGCGAAAAAACAGAATGGAGGAGACGGTCATGATGACGACAACGATGGGTTGAGTTTTTTGGTCATTCTTTTGGTGATTATGGTGATGCGCATCTTTGATAAAAATTTTGAATGTTCAACATGGCCTAACAATTCCATTTTGAATCATACACATATTTATAAATTAATGCGAAATTGTTTTGAAGCGCTATAACTTGAATTCGGTCAATTCAAGAAAAAGTTTTGTCCGTTGAATGGATAATCAAGTCCATTTAGGGCCAATATTTATGCTTCATCTTCCCATTTAAAAGTGAAAATCTACACCCAAAATAATTACAAATGAAAAATATTGAATGAAGTACAGGAGGACAAGACATGACTGTGTCAAACTCGCTAAACTTTATGTAAAATTCTGGCAGAGTCCTGCCTCTGCATATAGCATATTTTATTAATGATTTTTTTTTCATTGTCGGATTGAATAAGGTGAGCAAAATCTTTTTTTTTCTCGTTTGCTTACTTGAGGCAAATAAGAAATAATATTAATATTATTATAGCAAAAAGATTTTGTAATGAATAAGATGGTATGGATGGGATGTATTGTTGTCCCATAAAAGTCTCGGCAGCAGCGCCTGGCGCTTCTTCGCTTTTAAAAATAAAATGTTGCGCTGCTTCTCCACCTCTCCTTCAATACAACTTGCTCTGAGCTCTCAGGAGATGACGACGATGAGCGGGAGAGAGTAGGGAGACGCGAAATATCTCGCCCTCATCATTTTTATGTATGATAAATGCTTGACAAGTTAACCTAGCCCTCATACATGATCTGTCTAGTGCTTTTATGGCTCTCCATCATCATCGCGATTTTTTTTTTTCAAAATTTAAATATGAATATCTATCTTGACTCCTGCTTAGTCCTCCATTCATACATTGTCTTGTACTATTCTTCTTCTACTACTCCTTCACTTAATAGGTTACACACATTCATAATAATAATCATACGCTTTTACTAGCCGATGGTAATTGTACGCTTGTACAACTGTCGTCAACCATGTTGTGTTGTGTTGTTGTGTAGAGGTGAAGTGTAAAAAAATATCATATTTTGTTGATAAAAATAAACGCAAAAAGATATCCTCAAACCTACTTTCTGACTTTCCATTTTAATTTGTATGCATCAATGATAAATTATCCTTGAGAAACTGCATGAAAAAAACTTCATTATGGGATTCTAAACATTTATGGTAAAAATTACGTTCCTTCACTTAATAGGTTACACACATTCATAATAATAATCATACGCTTTTACTAGCCGATGGTAATTGTAAGCTTGTACAACTGTCGTCAACCATGTTGTGTTGTGTTTTTGTGTAGAGGTGAAGTGAAAAAAAATCATATTTTGTTGATAAAAATAAACGCAAAAAGATATCCTCAAACCTACATTCTGACTTTCCATTTTAATTTGTATGCATCAATGATAAATTATCCTTGAGAAACTGCATGAAAAAAACTTCATTATGGGATTCTAAACATTTATGGTAAAAATTACGTTTGTTTTTATCAACGTTCCGGGTATCCTGTCTTGTGTGCTACAGGACATGTCAAGAACAACGTAGATTTGCTTCAAAATCAGAATTCTTCTTGCAATACGATATGCATTCATGAGTGTGAGCACACCTAGTAAATATTTTTTTTTTCTAAAATTATGCTGAAAAGTGAACAAGATTATGTGGAGAGATAAGAAGCGGTGCTGAAATGAAGGCTAAATTGGTGGTGACAGGCTATAGAAAAAGCTGGAATAAAGCAAAGTATGGAATCAGACAAATAAAAATAATAATGAGGGTTTTCTTGGATGCATACCAAAGACCGACTTGATGACTATGACACGATAATTTTTCATTCAGTTTTTTTTCTTTTTGCAAGTTTTCCATTCACATCTAATTTGGGTGCATGTGCTTACACACATTTGTTTTAATGCTTTATTCACTCCCCTTTCATTCATTCATTCGATCATCTCATCAGCAATTCACTAGAATAAATATGGCTATTCATGAGTACGAACGAATAGAGTAGAGAGTAGGTGTATAAATTATCCATGAAATGATTATGGACTTGTGCAAGCAAACGATGTTGATTGGAACCTTGTTTCTTCATCTTCAAGCTTCATTCAAAATACTTTAGGAGAGTACGCCATTCTTGGAATAGAGGTATCCTTCCTTGCTTGCCAATAATTATCATGCATGGGCAATACAGAAAAATCACGGAGTTTGCCAATGCACACGAGTTCTTAAGCTGAAGCCTAAAAATACAAAGTTTTCCCTACTAATTTACCTTATTTGCGTGGATCAACAAATGATTTTTTTCTCGTTGCAAGTGACGTTGTTAAATTCAATGTATTTAGATATGTATGTAATGCTATGGAAAGACACAACAGGTCCGATGATGTGTTTTGGGTGTAAATTTAAATAATGCACAATTACTATTAAACATGAAACAAGTACCATTTTGAGAGAGTCGTTTACCATCTGCTCGAAATTCCTAAATTTGAATCGTTTGACTTCAGTTTCATTAGTAGATAAAGACTTCGACGGAGAAACATGATTGGAGAATAGAGTTTTCTTGCGGATGTCATAAGAATCAATTAAGTTGTTTTTCTGAGAGTCATAATGACTTGCGATAAATTCCCAATCATGGCTATCAATATTCATTTGGAGTCGTGTTAATCGTCACTCTAGTAGCATTTTGTTTAATTTGAAGCTTGATTATTACAAAAAATCCCGTGAACAATGTTGTTTATCAGCCACTCAGAAGAAGACCTCTATTGAACAGGAAAGTCATTTCGTTTAAAAGCTGAATGACATTCTAGTCTCTCAACTCAAAATCATCATCATCTCATCTCTATCACGCCGATATCATCCAAGTTTGGCAGAAACTGACCGGTTAAAATTGGTTTAATCTAGTTTTGTAGGAAATTAAACTACAACTACGCAAAATCTTTATTTCTCAGGGCTTTAGATTCTAGTCTGAGCAACTTTTTTAGCCCACCACCTCCACCTAATCCATCCATATAGCACTCAAGGGGGAATATTTTATAAAAAAAGCATAATGATACCTGCATTTGCATTATATGCTTCAGGCTTTGCAAAACAAATAAGCTAGTCATGTAATGGACTGTGCTTTTTAAGAATTAGTAAAGTATTTTGATATAATGAACTTCTGAACATCGAAACTTTTGGTAGAAGAATACGAAAAAGCGATACAGCATTCAGCATGTCATATGTCGAAAAAAATCCAAGTGTTTGCGCACTACCACATATAAAATGATATGAACCAACCGGCTAACATTTTTCTTTGAACGAAATTTCTTGTTTTTCCTCAACCCTATCGCCGATACAGAGAGCTTAAAGTAAAAAAAGTGTCAACGAAATGTTTTGTCAATAATGGATGATGCGTG
>JAHZMX010002657.1:0-18677 GCA_027743895.1 Seira musarum | reverse complement strand
TTTTTGTTGATACTTATTGTATTTTAGCAGTAGCACTCTCACTTAGATTCACGTATTTTTATGTTTCATGTGGACTGTTATTACCATCATTTAGTTCCTCCACACATATAATGAAAGGGTTTTACCATTTCATGTGACTCTCCTAGAAATGATTTCAGAAAAATGAAGATGAACCTGTTTGAGTCGACAGGAAAAAGTTTGAATTTATCCTTATATTTTATCTGAAACGTAAAACAAAAGGATTCTCATTATTCCTGTACTAAATGACTCAGTCAATATCAATATCAATATCAACCTCTAAATTACATGGTTTAGTGGAGGCTACTCAACTTACATGTTCCGTGGGCAATATAATTTTGAACTAGTGTTGCGACCGTGAAAAATAGCAAAAAAGGTCCGATGATGTGATTCAATACGTGTGCGACCTCTACATACCCTTTTTCCTCATTCGTTCACCGCAAACGAATGCCGAGTGTTGTAACTGTCAAATTTTGCAAATCCATAGGAAAAAAAACTTTATTGATAAAAAAAATATTTCTAAAGATTTTTGTCACTTTGTGAATGAAAAATGGGTTTGAAAAAATCATTACGCATGACTAAAAAACGACATTTCTTGAATTCTTGTCTAGTTCCACTGCTGTCGTGTCACATCATCACAGGGTATTTTCTTTGTATGAAATAACAAGGCAATCGATAAGACTTGCAGAAGTATGTAAGTATTCTTCGATTTCAAAATTGCATAATTTCATAAGACGAGACTGTAATGTTATTTGTGCACACGAAGGCGTAATTTTAAAACTACAAATTGCGATTTGATTGTCAGTGGTTTAATGTGTGTAGGTAATATAATTTGTTTCTTTTCGCGAGGGAGCCGGATCAAACCTGTGCACATCATTCTTTGCGAATCCAACAACCCAAACTAAACTTTGGTAACTGCTCAAACTATTCTAACTGCTGCTGGTGTTGTGGTCGTTCATTTTCCGTTTGTAAATATGAGCGTTGCATATTACATTGCTTCACGCAAAAGAAGAGGCTTTAATCGCGATGTAAGATTACATAAACTGCACGAACATGACTCAGCCGACTCAACACAACACAACAGCGCTACAATGCACTGCCCTACTACTGGTCAATACAATACAATTACAAAGGAAGTGGAATTAAGCACGTTATCCATTATATGACTATGACACTTGGGATAACATTTTTCTTGTGCTTTACAATGCACGCGTTAAAAAAAGGGGGAAAAGGAGGAAGGATGCGTTTCAGCCAACTGAGCTACATAATATTAACACGTTATCATGATTTTATTTAACGCGCACACCTGAAGAAAAAGATGAATGTGCATCTTTTCGAGTTTGAATCGATTTATCTTTAGCAAAACTTAAATGAGAAAGGGAGTAGTGAGTTTAGCCGCTGTATGAGATTATGACATTTTTTTCTACGGATCGATTCGTTGTACGCTAGCAAGGTAGCTCAATAGCTCCTTTGAGTATTGTAGTTGCATAAAAAATATTGAATTTTAGTTATTCCTTCGACATGATAATTAATTTTGCATAAAAATACATGCGAAAGGATTGAAAGAAAAACATGCAATCAAGAAGATGGCTTTGTTCTGGTACTTTGCTATGGCTTAAGCTAATTCCCATTCGGAATTAATGATTATCCGACTTATCAATTATAATAATTCACATAAGTAATAGTAATAAGCATGCCTTTCACATTGTATAATCCTAGACAATGTACTTATTTACCTGTTGCATTTGCTGTATCACGGAAAGGACAATTGTTTTCATAGAAAGTCATTATTGTGTCTACCTATACGCGTGTCATTTCTGTTTGTTATTTGTACTTTTTTAAAATTCGCATTGGTGCTTAGACTTTAATGCTTCAATTAGGGACTGGACTAGTGCCATTTTAAGACTTTGTGCTAAATAAAAATTCAAATTTTTCATAGCAATGTAGACTAAGCATTACTAGTTTGTTCTGGGTTTGTATTAGTTGCATGATTTTTCAAAGGACTTTACGAGTGCTCTCAATTTGGTCTAATTATGAGCAAATTATGGAGAATGGAACTTTCTGGATTGCTTGTCTTTCAGACTCGTTTCCTTTGCAATTCTTCTAATCCGTGTTTTTATTTTAACTCAGTGAAGAACTCGGAGATAATTTTATTTGCTCTGTTTAAATGATAATGAGATTTATTTGAGGGGATATATAATAATCTGATTTTGTTTTGAAACAAAGAAGTATTTTTTTTGCGGCTATTTGTTCATCAACCTTTGTCTTCAAGGTTACAATTATTACTTTTTTAAACCCCTCATTATTCACATCCTAAATAAAATTTTCTCAGGAGTGTGCTCCTATAACTCATAAAGTAGATAGGTCAAGTTGGCATAAATTGGACTGATGAACCGCTATCTCCCACACGTCCTCTGGTAGCTGGTGCAGCAAAACTCAAGAAAAGTGCATATTCGCTTGCCATTCTGCATTGTTCCATCTTGCAGTTAAGCTAATGCCATTTAGAAAATGACTTTTATGTAGCAAAAAACTCGTTTAATTGCAAGATTTTTCAAAAAGGCCTTGATAACATTAGAGTATTCAAAGGTGACGTCGTTGATGCAAGTCGCTTTTTTAAAACTGCCATCATCCTTTCATCGTCGTCAGTTCAACCACGAGAACACCAAACGCCACACACACCCAACCTTAACGTTTGTCAATGTTTGCAAAGTTGGAAATAGTAAATGGGGTGGCAGCGACGTCCACGCCACCGTTGATTGATATTGCACACAGTAAAGTGGTATGCATCAACGTTTTCGTTTGTGATAGCGAAATAATATAGAGTTCATTTTCGATGCAAACAAACTGCACAGAAAGAGGACATCCTTTCGCACTTTTCGTACCTCATATTATTGTAGCTGCGCCGCTGAACTACATATGAAGGTGAATTACATTGTATTTCTTGCCAAGAGAAAAATGAAGATGCACTTGTTACGTAAATATTTATTAAATTCTAATTTCATTTTAGTTCAACGTGACTTGGAATCAATAAACAAAAAAAAAGTCATCAAAGACTGCATTTTATAATCTAAGAAGGTTTAATGTCGCTCCTTCGTTGGGTATTACTATACCCTCTAATGTTTGACTTTCATGTGTTAGTATTACCAGTGTAATTTGACCGTAATGCATTGCGTAATATATTTTGGATTTCCATTTTCATCTCTTGGTGCTTATTTTTATGTAATCTGTCGGATTTCTCAATTGTCATTTTTTGCCGGTCATCATTCCATTAAAATTTAAACCCATGACGTTCTGCGAGACCTAAATCTGCAAGTGCTACTTACTATTAATTTTTTTGTAGAAAGCGTTCGATTCATGTTCCCAATGAGAGGTCCATTGTTCTCATTTTTTAAATAAAAAATCGATTGCAAATTTACTAATCAATCCATACTCACACATTCGAAGATGCAATTTTCCATCTAATGAGCTCAAATTGATGTGCGTAAAAATAATCGACGAATCGTAAAACTTCGTGGAGGTATATGTAGCTTTCCTAAATGTTAACTTTACAACGATTTGAAGAATTGAGGAAGAATGTTTAACTGCAACCTGTACGTGGTTATCAAATTATTACGATTATGTAATATGTGAAGTATATGGGTGAATTCCGGGCTGCGAGTTTAGAAGGTATATGTGTCATGGAATGTTTAATGTAACTTGCATTGACTATATCAATAAAAAAATTTAAATCAAATCGATTTGAGAAAATATTTTTTTTTTAAACAGATACCTAAAGAATAATACAAATAGTAATAATTTGACCATAGACTTAATAAAAAATAAAATGATTGTCACTCGGGGTTCGGAACCAAGCCCAATTAACAGCGAATCTCATTGTAAGTCTAGTTAAACTGTTGCTACCAAAATTCAAAGATTTTTGTACATTTTGGACGAATCCATAGCGTAAAAATTTAGCAATTATTACTGCCGCTAATTTGTCTTAAACGACAGCAATAAACTTTGAACTACACAGCGCAGACGTAAGCGACTTTATGATTGCTGCTTATTTGAATAGGACATTTTTTAAACCGGAGATTCACAAAAAAATTGCTGATAAGGCGAGGCTTAAAGTTGGATAACTTGAGTAAGTTCGCGTTTATAATTGTAAATGTCGGAGATTAATTTTTATTGCATCATAATCCACACAAAAAGAACACTCAATTATTCACATGATTTTTGAATATGAGTACCTAAATGTCAGTATCAAATGGTCCCAATTCCCACATAATGCTGTAAAATGCCAAATTTACGTAAATTTTTCTGCAAAAAAAAAACATGAATGATAAGTTCTGCACTTTTTGTCAAACAAGAACAAAAAAGTTTTTACGCAAAATCCCTAACTAATGATCAGTACATTAAGTTGCTTTTGGTTGGAACAAAAAAATGTTTCATGAGACATGTAATAACATGCAGCTCTCGAAGAGAATGAAAGTCACAGAAAAAATGGTTTTTAAAGAAAACCACATTTTAACTATGTAACAACCTAAATTGTAACTTTTTTGTCGCGTGCACAAGTAAATTAGTCTCGCATCCAAAATGTCAGCAATTTTATGTAGGTGTTCAGCAAGCAGAACATTAGTTTTAAGCTTGGCTTGAGATTTTATCTTGCATCTCTCTGATTCTTTAAATAAGCCAATGCATCTGTCTCGACAGATTTTAAAATGTTGATTGGTTGATAGAGATATTATTGTACCTACGTGTTCAAACTATAAAAAATCTTTTTAGGTCTTCACAATTTGGAACTTTTGAGACAGAAATCGTTAAATCTTAAGTAACAATTTGTGATGACTGTTTGGTACAATTTTTTAATCGAATGGCTAAGTCGAGGTAAACGCAACACATAAGTAAAAGAAGCGACATCAGAATTAAGAATGACTAAAGCAATCTGGATCAAAGTAGAATTGCATGTTTCATTCGATGATCCTAGATGTCATGTAAGTATATAATATCGGCAAAGGGGTAAACAATCAAGCTGAAAAATTGTCTCCCAGTAAATGTAAAATTAGACACATGTATAAAATTAGTATTGCTGTAGTTCGTATTTACAAAATTCAACAATTTGTAACACTTGGAACACAATTTGCAATTGGATAAACATTTTGCTGTTTACTCACCACGATTTGTTATTTCAAAATTGAAAGTCGAGATTAACAACTTTTTTGGGTAACGGAGCGTAAAATTGCCGTTGTTTAAATAAGAATTATCAAGCTATTATTGTGACGCTGATAATCATTGTTGATAATAATGCCATGTGCTACATATTATACTGCATTTCATAACAAATCTTATTTGTGGATAACGAGTAATTTGAAATCTCAAATTTGGTTTAGGTGGTGGAGGTGAGATTGCGATATACTTTTAGGACAAAAAATGAGGTATTTGTAGACATGAAAAACCAACTGTCTTTGTAATTCAAAACTTTTGTCAGGACAAAACCCATTGTTAAATGGCAGTCTACTGCAGACATCTCCAAATCCATGCAAATACATACAATTTAGCTCTACAAAAATGCTTCCTTACCACAGAGTGCAGAGTTGAATAATTTTTTATAGATCAATACTTTTTTCATACACTATTATGTCTTTAGATTCCTATGTAGAGAATAAGTACAATAAGGAAAATGTCAAGTCTGTGATCATCATTCAATGAAATCGCTCAAAGCCAAAGATGCAAATCGAATCGTTCTATTTACACCAATATCTCGGGATGGTTGCTATAAGCACTCCAATCCGGGTTATAGAACTCCGTAAAATGTTCTCCGTCTCATAATAATAGCTGCACATTTTAAAAGGGTTGCTAAGTTACCGAAAGCTTTTCCTTTAAACATAGTTGCCCACACAGAACAGTTTACGGAGTTCTACAACCCGGAGTACATTGGCATTCGTGTTACAGGCTCCGTGTGAAATAAGGTATTTTCAATCAGCAAAAATAATACAAAATAAGCAATTGAAATGAATAGGATGCAGAGAAAAACATGTTAACAGCTCGCCGTTTAAGCTCGCCAAGATCAATTTAATTGCATACAATCATAAACCATTTCTGCGTGTTTATTTTCTCTTGATTAGAGGACCAAAAAATAAATGGCAAAAATTGTCTCAAATTAACAAATTATTCACAATTGTTTATTACTTGTTTGATTTTAATTCTTTTCAAACAATATTGTAATAACATAACTTATTTTTGAAATTCGCGTTTAAATAATAAGTGGAATAACATGGAATAAACAATCACATCACTGCTTCACTGTACTACAAAATATCTTATATCTGCATTAAAACTTGCTTTAGTTAAACACTGAACATTTCAATTAACTACAATATATTGAACTTGCAACAACACATGTATTTAAATAAAATGATAATAAATAAAAATATTTTAACAGATCAGATCATTCATTCATGACAAAATGAAACATAATCAAAAATTAAAAAAAACATTAGGAAAAAAGTCGAGAAGAAAATTATAGTGCTTGTTAAACTGTCTTTGAGGACACAAACGATTTTAAGTCTTATGAAATTCGGAATTACTCAACCTCTTTCAAAAAAGATCACATTACACCATCCGTTAAAAATAGAAACTCTTTCCTAACCCGAGTTTAACCTTATGAACAATTGGTTTTAATAACCGTCAAAGTCATTGTAATTTGTAGTCCAAAGCAATAATTCACTTAGTTAATGTACAGTAAAAGTTATCAAGTCTTTTGTAAATGAACTAATATCGGTATGCGATTGCAGGTCATAACGATAATTTTAGGTCCCTGGTTTATTGTTGTCCAAGTCTTCATAATAGCTTTCATAAAAAGGCAAGAGTATTTGGAAGGTACAAAATCACATTATTAGAGGACTTTACTACCAATTAAAAATGTTCTTGAGCTAAATAACAATTAATTTAAATTTATGTTGATTATGTGAGCTTCAGATTCACGTAAGGAGTAGAATACCACAGATCCTCAGTTTCACAATTTCGTCTGGTAATAAGTTTACAATCATTTCCCATTCATTCATATGAAAATGAAAAAGAGACTCTTTGTGGCTATATATGTAACTTACAGAAATATATTATAAATTACTATTGATTACATGCAGCATAACATAACCAAAGTGCTTTGCAAACATTCTGTAAATTCGTTTTTTTGATTTTCATTGTTGGCTCACAAACATAATACAAAACATACCGAAATGAGAACTACTACATCATATTCGTACAATCTAAAATAGGGATCAAAATATAATCTAAAAAGAATCCCTGTTTTTCCCTCTCTTATTGAATAATCAGAACAACATTATCGGAAAACATCTACTTTGTGACGACAACAATTTGAAAAAAAACTTGCATAATGTAGGCTAAATACATAAATAATAGTGCTATTATATAAAATTAAAATGTACATTGCAGGATTTTGAATTGGATAATGCGCTTTCGACGAATGAATTACTTGGATCAATCAGCGCTGGACAGCACACAGCATCAGCATTGAATCAGCGATCGCACGTTTCACTTTAGGAAGATAATAAGTTTATCGGAATACAAATAAATTAAAAAATAATTGCAACGTAAAAAAATGGTGTTATCCAACTGCGAGTAGGCGATGAAAAGCAAAATTACCAATTTTTCTTCGGTTCTTCTCGTTGATCCAAGATTCTGCAAACTTTACTCGTGCTGCAGCAAAGGAACCATCGGATTTCAGGAAATCTTCAACAACCTTTAAGGCTTGGGCTGAATCCCTGCCAAAACAAAAAAATAAATAATGATATTAAATTTCAACACAAAAAAAATCTTGTTAAAATATTTCTAGTTTAATGATGTTACATACATGGTTCGAAAAAAAATATTTATTATCTATTTTGAAATCATGGAATCATTGCACTCATGCTCTACTTTCAAGGTTAATGCTTCCCATAAAGCATGTACGTAGCTTGTCTTACTTCTTCCCATTCATATTAATTCACTAAAGAATTTTTTCTTAACCTTAAGTCAATACATACAAACAATTATTTCTGGCCTCCCTACCTTCTATAGAAGTTTCCTTTTCTTTTTTCTAATCCGCAATTTTTTTTCATTGTGAAATTTACTATAAAAATTTTATTGCACGCGCTTAAGCAATACAATTTCACGCATATTTGTAAGTACAGGGGGCAATGGTGAGGGTGATAAAGAGAGAAATTCCAATGCATGTTATTATAGTTATTATTGCATATTGATGAGACCTGACATGTGTGAATAAAGGGGAAGCAAATATCTGTACATGGGCAGATGATCACCACCACAGGTCATTAAATTATGAGCATTCCTGTTTTTTTTTCTGATATCAAAAGACAATACTATAAAAGGAAAGAAAGCATATAAACATGCATTATTTGGGGAGATGCCAATAATTAAAAAAATTGAGTTGAGCAATTCAATGTGAAAAAGTTCAAGTGGTATTGTCAAACAAAATTTACATGCACATGTCCCCACCCTTTCTTTTGTCGTCATCATTATTATCATCAAAGTCAAGTTCGTTCAATTTAGTCATGTAAAGAAAGGAAAAAGATGTAAAATCATTTTTTAGCATTTCAAAGGGTCATTGCATCTTCATATCTTGTGATGATTGTATTTTTTATATCAAAAACATGCTTCAATATTTTGATGTCTCCATTATTAAGGCAGGTAAGTGATGAAAGCTTGTTCACATGTAAGTGTGAAAAGTATAGTTTTCTTAACATTTTTTTTCTTTGTGTACTTAAACTTGCAAAATCAGTCATGTACTTACATATCGCAAAAAGTAATAATCAAAGAGTAAGTATTCTTGATTAAGAGGCTACTGTCAAAATGTATGGGTGTAACTGATAGAAATGAAGAGCACACCTTCCTTCCTTTTTGCCCACATTATACAAATGTAGGTGTTTGCTTAGTAAAGTTTGATATTTTATACCACATGTAAAGACAGGAAAGAGACGAGACAGCTCATGACATGTAAAAATTGCATCCTATTCTTAAATAGCAGATCCTAATCCTATGCACGCGAAATTAGAGAAAAAATAGCACAATGTGCAACAGCAACACCTCTAGGATGGCAATATGCAATTTGTTTGTCAAGTCATCTAACCATTCTTGTGATGATGAGAGGATGAGGATGATGATCGAATCGAATAATGCAAAAACGACATGCAAAAAGCTAACAAGCTTTATCTATGCCGTTGTTCGATTCGAAAAGGAAGGCGTAAGGTATACTGCTGAGCTCATAGCCCGAGGTGTATGTACGACGGGCGAGTATCAAGCTTTGCAACAAAAGCCAAAGCTGACTTTGCCCTTGTAACCCACATCTACTTTTTCCCTAACAATAAGTTTGTGTCTGAGTCTGACTATGATGATGATGCTCATTGCTCATGAGCCAAGCTGTTTTTATACGCATCTTCTAATACTGCGCTCTAAAAGTTAAACAAAGACTTACGCATTTGATTGAGCTTGCTTCGCTCGCGTTCTCCTTTTTCACTAGAAATATAAATATGAGAAAACGTATTTCTACCTTGTTATTATAAGATTAATATCGCATATTGTTCATCTATCTCATCATCACTCCTATAATAATAATACCCAGTTTTTGTATTAACTTTAATGCGTAATTTTAAGACTGTTTTGATGTGAATTTTAGAGACAATAAAAGGAGCTGCATTAGATTTCGCTCATTTTGTTGCCATAAATAATGTACGCTTTGAGGTCAGACAACAACCACGCACAGAAATTTGTAGAATGTTGTAGACGTACTTGCTTCCTCCATTCATACAAACTTTGATGAATAAATCATACTTACATGTCTACTACCTACTATGATGAGTACAACAACTTCTTCTTCCCACGAATCGGAAGAGAAAAGCAAGTGCAATGACAAGGTGATGAGAAAGGATCAAATTTTTTAGCGTTTCAAATAATGAACTTGAATGACACGAGTTAACTTATGATTGTTCAAAAATCAAAAATGAAAACAAGTTTTGTTGTTATTTTTGCTATCAAACTTCCGCTTTGTTAAAATTATATATGCGTAGGCTGATTTGAACTTGGTTTTAAACGTTTTGCAAATTAAGTAGGCACATGATATAATTGTCTTACCTTTTCTTCAGGACTTCGACCAGCTTATCGACGAGTTCTGAGTCAGATGAGATTCCAGCAAAGTGCTTCATATCAGAAGGTTTCAACACCTTCTTCACTTCCAGGAAATGGATCAATCGCTCCACACACTTGCACTCTGTTAGGTCCTCCTTCAGAGGCTGAAGAACTTTTTGAACCTTGACGTACATTTTGAATGCTGTTGATGTGATGACGATGGCGTTTCCACAAATACGAATCAAACAAATCACCTTTCTTCAGATTCTGACTGATAAACTGATAAAAAGTTGAAGAAACTTCAAAGTAAAAAATCTATTATGTATCAGTGGAAGATCAAAAGTAAACTGAGATTCTTCGGTACTCTTCCAGAGAATAAAAATAAGTTTCCTCAAAAGGCCATGCTTAGCAAATTTTTTGACTACCTCTCCGAACCAAAACAAACGACGGACTGGGGAAAAAACAAAAGATGCGTTCAACTAAAATTTGCCTGGTGTCGAATACGCTCTCCTCCTGTCTACCAGGTCTCAAGAGAAAAATTGCATGTATTATAAACTGCACAAGAGGTAAATGTGCTAACGCAAAAGACGGGAGACAGAAAATTCAATCCTCTCTTCTGCACGCTCAAGAACGCATACTACCTGAATATATACTTATTACTTTGTTACTTACGGAGTAATTGTAATGATGACGATGAATCCTCTGATGGAATTTTGCAGGAAACAGGTGGTGGTAGTATAATCTCTCGTATTGTCACAAAAATCCCTTTTTATTCGTAGAAGCAATACGAATTTTCTATAAAAATATGATGAAGGTAGTGGAAGGCGGCAATGAAATGGCAGTGCATACAAGACAAGATCACTCCTCTTCATTCGTCCCGTCAAACACTATTCTTTTCTAGATTGGATTACGTATTGCACGAAATGAGAAAAAAAAAGAAGTGCATGATCAAATGTCTATTTTGTAGGTACATACCTTTAGGAATAATAAAGGACGATATAACAACAATGCAATGCAGTAAGTACAATAATAATATGAATAAAAAACTTGGCAAACAATGCAATGATAGGGAATGAAGAAACGCGTCGAGAAGTAATAATCCTCGCACAACTATTTACTCTTAAGCTATGGGCAAAGCAAGTCGGACACGACTAAAAAGTCAAGAAAAGCTTTTACTCATCATCAAAAACGAGCCATGTAGCACATTAAAGTCCATTAAGTCTTAACTGTGTTAGGGGTAAGGTAAAACGCGAATACTTCGAGTTGAATGGTGATATTGAAAGCAGAGCAGAGAGCTTTTCTCTGATGGGCAGATGGATGCGATGTACATATTGCGAAACGTGTTTTAGTAATGGTCATAGCCATAAGCTAAGGCACGGTATGAAAAACGAACTTGGCAAAATAATAATATGACTCTTCTTGTACAAGAAGCCATAATTTCGCGTAGAGTTGAAAGTGAGGATGGATGAACGGATATATGCTTATTGCTCATCATCATGTGAAAAAATACAGTATCTTTCTTTCTGCTGCTTGTTGTAAGTTAGCATTAGTATGAAAACGACACGACGCGTTTGCTTTTGTTGCAAATGGGAAAAAAATATGCATGAAAAAACAAGTACATGTTCGTATTTTTAGTGGTTAGTTGCGCTGCGTGTCCCGTTGCTTTTTGGCAAAAATCTGCTTTTACTTCTGTAAGTAATGTAACAACAACGACGAGGAAACAACCCTCTTCTTCTAACAAAGATGAAACTTGCAACATAGCTATAGCAACGGCAACAAGGGGAAAAAAGTAGTCGTGGTCTGGTCGTAAACACAAGAGCAGAAAAAAAAGAACGATGTAATGTGGAGGATGACATGACAATGCAAATCCTCCAAATTCATTGTGGAGAAGGAACAGCATTATTGCGGGACGAAATATTTCGTCATTTGCAAAATACAGCATTAAAAAGGGAGAGATGAACTCCCCTCTTCGCATTTATCTATTTCTGCCTCTGAGAAACGTTATTTCAGCATGCTAACATAATAACAATAACAATCTTCTCTGGTAGATTGAATACGCAATAAAAAAGGTACGTATTTTTTACTTACTGATCCAAAGAAAACGTTGAGGAAAATAGGGTGAAGGCTATCAGATAAAGAGAAAAGGAGTTTTGTTTTTCCTTCTCCTTCGTCCGAGTTTCAAAGTCAGTGACAAAAACAGAAAAAAATAAACCTTGTTTTTAAAAACTGAAGGCATTTTCAAAAGAAATGTTTGTTCAAAACACTTCTTACGGACTTTCTTTGAAATAAAATTAGGTTTTTGCTTGCATACCTGTGGAAAATTGATGGTCACGAAAATAGCGCAAAATTATTTTGTAATCTTAGATGACACACGTTTAGCTAAACAGATGCAAAGTAATCAATTCGTTCATATATGAATGGAGCAAGAAAAAGGAATGTCATTTTTATGTTTAATCCTTAGCCTACTTGCGTTTATGTATTTATTTTATCGTTCTCAAAGACTGACATTGCCTCATCCGCATCCAATTGGCCATTAAAAGGAGTGTTGTGTCACCGTTTTTTACAGAGAACAATGCATTATTTCACCTTGGAATTTCTTTGTCTCTCTAAAACTTTCTTTTCACAATGTTTCCTCCCTACAAATCATCCTTAATCACGGCTTTTATCCTTTTTTTTCTGTTTTTACCTAAAAAAATCCTAAGTATTATCTATCCTCCCCTTTCATGTCAATTCTGATGTGTCTGCTTGGCTTGAATCACATTTTTGCTTCAAATCCTTAAATAAAGAAAGTTTTAAAAGTTGAGTTTGTGGTTTAAAATAAAAAAAGGTTTAAAAGCTTTTGATTTACATTGCAGATGACTTTTTTCTGTTAAAGATGATGAATTCATCTATCGTTAACGCGAGATTATTCGTTTGGCTTTTTTTTTGCATAAAAGCTGTAACAGCAACTAACCCCAAATCTTCCCAAGTAACGTTATTACAATAGAGAAATGCAACGAATCAATAGGTAATATTTGCTAAGTCTCGTGTGCAATGTACCATGTAAGTAAGTAATGCAGTTAAATCAAATCATGAAAGATCATCATCATCAGAACATCAAGCATTGATGGTGGCAGTGTTGATGGCGATGATGATACAAAGGCAAGGGTTGGCCACAAGAACAGCTAGATTTCGTTGAAATTGAGTACAGGACAAATCTGTAACTGACGTTATGAGTTTTCGTGTCGCTTCCTTGTAAATCTAAATGATAGTTGTGCCAATGCAGTTCATGCGTTTGCATTCGCAGACGAAACTTAAAACCTGGCTTGGTTGTTTGGCCTGCGCTGCGAGCAGAAAACGCTTCAGCCCCAGTTTTCTCTCTTTTGATCAAAATGCAAGCGTAAATCTTTGTTGCCAGTTGCCACTCTTGCTGTACTACAGCCACCGGCACCTTTTTTCGTGTCTGTTCCATAGACTTGGTGAACCAAAACTTGTGCGAAGAATTTATTAAATTTTTTTGTACTCTAGGTACTCTTCTGTCCCGTAATAATAATGCCGTCCTCTCTAAAAAAATTCCTTTAAGTATGCATCTCATGTGGGTCTAGGGCGAGTTGGTGATAGGTAATGATGATTCATGCCGGGATTTCGGTCCAAAAATATTTTAACGTTTTGATTATTTTTATTGTGTTTTTTGCACAAGTTGAATAATAAAAATATAAAAAAAACATCGGGTTTAGAAAAGAGAGGAATGTGCTATTGAAATTTGATACCCCACAGCCACAGTTGAATTGGCAATGCAGCAGCAAAAAGGAACAGTTAAACAAACCTGCATCTTTTTCTGTGTCGGCCCAGGCAAGCGCATTGATAAATGTTGATTACATTTGCTTTAAAATAAATGATATTCAGTCCCGACTCAGTAAGCTGAAAGCTGTTATAGGTGCAATAATTGCTTTACAATCACTGCATAATCAATAATCAGTGTTACTGCTATTCAAGAAAATCAGTGGTGCCGTCTGAAACTGTATATGTTGTAATGCGTTCAATTTGCACTTCACAATGAGATAAGTAATTATGCATTGGCAAAAATTGACTGCAATATCATTACCTAATGCTTCTCATCTCTTCAATTCGATTTTTTTTCATGAACACCAAACCAGCGTGAGAATCTAATGAAGAAAGGCGTACACGTTTTCTTTAATTAGCTGAAGATTTCAAGAACATGACCATTTTCTTTTTGGACTGCATCCCAATTCTTTTGAAAAGAAAAAAAATATCCGCCTAACAATATGTACTAGTGCTTATCAAAACATCACGTAATGCCCAATTGTATCATTAGACCAAATTGGTCCTATGTTCAATTTGGCAAGAGAAGCTGTCAAGTAAATAAAATGTCGCATCTCTATTAGCCTAAAAAGAATAAGAATAAAAATGAGGATCTCAAATAAGCCTAGAAACCGGAATAAAAAAGTAAACTTGAAAGATCACCATCGATTTTCACGAAAGCTCAAGAGAAGCGACCAACTAGTCAACCTGCCGACTATTCATTATTCAATAATAATAAAATGTTTAGGATGTAGAGTAGTAGTAGTAGTGGTTAGCTCATTTTTTTTTGTTTTTAATGCTCACTAAAAGAGTTAGCTGAAAAGAGAAAAGAACCGTTTTCTTTTTTTCTACTACTAATGCAGTATGAGTGTGTGAGAAAGAAATTCATTATGTAAGTGTAATGCTTCGTTAGCAAGTCGCAAAAATATTTCTTAAAAAAAAAAGATTTGGAAGAAGATTGTAAATAAGGTGGCAATAACGAACAGTACATTATGCATACGAACCTTTTCAATAAAAAAACAAAACAAAAAGTGTGAGAAAAGAATCATCTCAGGCGTTTGCAAAGATTCATCTTAAAAAGAGCCAGTGCTTATCTACTCAATTCATTTCATTTCTTCTCTTATTCTGTGATACGAGCCTTACTGTTCTTCTGGCGATTAGCACACACAAGCAACCAGGACTAAAGCCATTTTGGCAAAGTAATAACAATGAAAATGATTACGACCATGATCTTTAAGAAAAGATTCGAATCCCAAAAAAATGTTGAGCACAAGGGGGAAGGACAAAGCATGACATGACGTACGAATTAGAAAAAACAAAAACGAGCCTTACCAAATCAACAAAAGCATGCTTTCTTTATTGCTCATGTACAGTTTCTTCTTCCCTCGTTAGAGAACAACAAGTCTTTTTTCGAAATAAGATTTTTTTTTTCAAAAACCACATGAATAAAAAATGACTCCGTCTTCTTCTTCTTCTTGTGGGGGTCAATGTAACAGCATTAGCACTGTATAATAAAGACAAAGCTTGTTTCCTTGTCGTGCTTTTTTATAAGCTCTGCTTACTTACTCTCATCTCATCCCATCATATCATCCACTGATGCACAAAGGTGCAACGATTCTCATGTTACTTACTAGACTTGTTTCAAGATCAATATTTCTTGCTAGGGGTACACAATAATGATATCGTTTATTTATTATTGTCCTCCTTCAATTTGCTCAATCACGAAACTGTATGAGCCATGGGCTCACCGAAGCAGTCAGTTGAGATGAGATGGCAATGTCTACGAATTCTAGATCCCACGATTTTCTAAATTCTATCTTGTGTCTTTACTTGTTTGCATTCGTAAATAATCCCAGAGAATCCAAGGGTGTTAACCTAGAGAGCAAATGAAGTGAAAACGCTAATACCAATACTGGATCGTCATCATGACTCTGTTTTTGTTTCGCCAAAGTACACACAATAGCTTTCACATTCCCATTACCTCACCTCACCTTGTCTTAGTTGTTGCTTTTTTTCTGTGCGACAATGTTAATGCAAAACAAAATTCCTTAGAATTGCTGATATGCCAAAAAAAAAGTTTAATATATTTTAAATCTGGTAGCAAAATAAAATCGGGATCATAAACCGAGGTTGATTATACACAAGAACCAATGTACCTTTAAAAAAATAAATGCAAGTCATTGATCCAATGAAGAATATAAATCTCGAGTGGGCTCAAGCGCAACAGGCTAGATAAAACTGAACCGTTATCCATGCATGGGAATTTCTCATGAAAATAACATAGCGTACCTTCGTGAAAAAATGTGGATGTCGACTGACCGACGAAGAATGCATGCATACCAGAGAGACATTTAACATTTTTGTTGCATTTCCTCGCAAAACCGTCGTTGTATAATACAAAAAAATAACTTGACAGCAATAATGTACCACCAGCTTTTATACATTTTGAAATACCTAAATCGTTACGCCGATCATAAACAAAACGTAAAGAAGAAAAAAAAATGGTTGAAATTATAAAAAATTGTGTAGATGTCGAATCAAGGTAAAAATTTTCAGCGACAGCAAAAAACTAAAGGCCAACATCATTCAAACACAATACCAGAAAATCCATTA
Source organism: Seira musarum (assembly GCA_027743895.1). NCBI lineage: Eukaryota > Metazoa > Arthropoda > Collembola > Entomobryomorpha > Entomobryidae > Seira > Seira musarum. Next base: position 2,123 of record JAHZMX010002657.1, on the reverse strand, counting down.
AAATGAAGAAATATAATTGAAGCTGCCATTTTTTCTTCCTATGATTAATAATTTTTAACTTAAAACTATTCAACTTTGGCCCTAATTTTTGAATTAAGTTGAAAACCTATTAAAGCCATTGATGAAAAATCTATTCTTGAACGATTGCAGCTGGCACTTATTTTCTTATTTTTTCGAGTTTATTATCTAGACTCGACTAAATTAGATTTTTTTTTGTTTTGCAAACTGGCTGCCCATCAAATCAACAAGTGGACGATTATAATGATGATCATCATCCTGATGTAATCCCAAAGTAAAACAACAAAGCTTTTTCATTTTTAAATTGAAACAAGGTTTTTCTAACTGGACTGGAGTTTTTTTAACAAGTCAAACTACCCTCATCATCCATGGCACCCGAACTACCGGTAAAAGGTAATCATTATTTTCACTCTTCAAACTTAGGCACTTGAAATAATAACGCTTTTTCGGGTTTTGTGAGTGTAATTTCAACAATGAGGAAAGTGTCGATGCCTAAAATAATCATATTCAAACAGACGTTTTTCATTGTATTTTCCAAGTTGGTAGTCAACATATACAATGAAGTTTTATTGTTACAGTCCTACTGGCAAGGACAAGTTGAAAGTTGTAAATTTTTACTGACTTTTTATGATTATTTATCCGTTAATGCTTAAGCAAGCTTACACATTTTCTTTTTTAATTTCAGTACAAGAAAACGCGGAGGACTTTTCTATTGAAAGAGGAAGGAACTTGTTCACATTTTTTCCACTGAAATGTATGCATCCATCCTCATTAATCTTTATGTATTGACCAAAAGCTTCACATAAACAAGCTCATAAACATGAATGACTACCTTTTAGCGTAAATTTAGTCAAACTAAAATGACAATGAGAAATGCATTTTTCAACTTTTGATTACATGTTCCATCCGAAAAAAAACATGAAATAATGTAGGTTCGTTAACAAAAAAACCAGCTTGCGTATTATAGACTCTTCGGTAACAGTTTTACGGAATTTTGCAAAAAATCTAAAATGCATTTTAGCTAAAGTAATAAAAATCAGTTTTAGACGAAATCAAGCTATTGCAAATCATCAACTACTGTTGTATTACTATTCGGTCCGTTTTAATGTGGTGTAGTTACTTCAAACCGATTGGATTCTTGGATTGATTCAAGGAGTAAAGGATTGTAGTTGGGGATGACCCCACTTTGTCTACCACAAAATCATTTCTTTTTTCGACTCAAGAAGAACTGACTCACGTTTGGTTAGGTAGGCAAAAGTCATTAAACGTTAAAGCAGAAAAGAGTTTATGGATCCACTTTAATAATCTTGGCAATCAACCAAATCCGACAAGCGTCTTAAAAACTTGCCTTTTTTACATCTCTTGTTTATATTACATAATAATTACATACAAGACACTCAGGTTTAGTTACTTTGTGCCGATATATTATTATTTGCATTACGGTGAGGAAGCAGACGTCAACAAGTTGGAATTTAATCAGATATTGGCCAAGTTCATTGCTGTCATGATGAGAGAAGAATATAAAAGAACTGTAAATTTTTCTAAACTCAGGAAAAGTAAAAGGGTGATCACAAAATCAACGATTCAGGAAATGAGAGAATCAGTGAAAGGAAACATCAAGTAATATATATATTGTGAAAAATGGCAGTATTTTATAAACATTTTGCACACTTTGACGGGTAGAACACCCATAAAGGTTAAAAAATTGTTTCCTGTCATTCCAACATTGTCATGTCCCGTTTCCTTTTCTGAGTTGCAACTTAATTTATTTTTTATGACGTTTTATTATTTTTCTAACTCAACATTTATCCTGGGCCGAATTCTAATTCTATTTTATACAGATTGAGTGAGTTATTACCAGATTTATCTAAAAAAACGAAAGTACCCGGAACGGTTCAATTTTTTATTAAATTCTCGCATGCAACAGTATTTTTCCAAAAAAATGTGTGAAAGAAAATGCAGTGGTGTGGTTCAAAACAATCATAGGAAAGGCCAATGTACGACATTTCTTAAAGAATGGATCTTTCTTTGCAGATTAGTGAATAGTTAAAGCGCATTTTCTTTTTATACCATTTCATGACAACGATGATGATGGTTATGGTTTC
>JAHZMX010002656.1:0-17231 GCA_027743895.1 Seira musarum | reverse complement strand
AAGAGAAAAACCTCCTTTGCTATTTTTTTTTTTTTTTTCATGTGCTTTATTATTTGCGCTCAATCATCTTTTTTCCCCAATTTTACCGAAAGAAATTGCAGGCTTTTAGGATGGCGCAGAAACCAGAATTTATGTAATTATCCCTTTAATTCGCTTTATGCAAAATAAATAATTTATTATGCATGTAATTTCGTTTCACCAGCAGATTTAAATGTTGGGAGATCCTACCCGACCACCATAAAAAATTGAATAACTTTCTAGGACTCAAGAATGAAGCGACAACTTGATCTATTTCTTTAGACATTCAGCACTAAATCATCAGCCTGATTTGTGTCACCCACTGCATTTGCATATTTGGAAGCGTTGAATTACGGCAACGTGGAAAAATGAAAACATCAATTTTTCATGTTCCTGGTCAGCACGGAATGGAACATGAAGCAGTAGTTAAGTAAGTACCTAAGCTTCCTGCAAACCACGAGCAGCATATAACCTACCCAAAAACTGACCTCAACAGCTGCGTCGTGACAGCGAAGGTGTCATATTACAACAAATTGCATGAGCCCACTGAATTTCAACCTTGGCTCATCATAATAAATGCTTGGGTTGGTTCACTCTCTCGGGTAACCACACGAATTAAGTTGATGCATCCACTACTATAACCTTTCCATCTTCCTACCAAAATTATATAAACATATTATGTTTGTTTATCAGATCATATTTATCTATATCAGGTGAACGCTTCTTTAATTATTTATTACGATTTCCTTTTTTCTCCGTCTTTTCTTAGGTACAACATATTAATAATCAGATTCAGTCAGTTGGAGAAGGAGATACTGTTTCATTAATTCTACCTGAGTTGAAGTGAATATAGTGAACTGAACAAAAAAAAATTTCTTTGTTGCTGCCAGATTTTCTTTTTCTCTCTCGCTTGGTCTAACTAATAAGATGCAAATTTTTATAGGCCGAGTTAGACAATATCGTGTCTCCAACTGCTGCTCTCACTGTTTTTCTCAGAATTTGTTCAACGGGAGATGTGGAAAATGAGACTTTGAGTGCAGTATAGCAGCAGCTATCAAAGTGGTACGTACGTTTCAGAGTATCATCATTATTCGCAAGTTGACACATTGCATATTTACGAGAAATTTTCGACTTATTTACTTCATCCCTTTTGCATAACATCATATCGTCTTTCACGGTTCTTCTGCTCCTCAATCTCGTGTTAATTTGATAAGAGCTTCATCTTCTTTAATGAAATGATACATTGCCATTTTGTCTTGCAAATTATGGCCAACATCACATTATGCGCTCATATTTAACCACAGGACCAGGAAAAGAGTAGCCGCTTGGCTTGGCGAGAAAAGCAATTCAGCATAAAAAAGAGATTTTTTTAGAAGGAAATTTATTTTTTTGAGGACTGCCGCAATACTGATTGTGAATGAGAGCTTGTCATTGCAAACAAAGTTTCGTTGGTTTTGTCGTTGCCGAAAATTTATGGAAGGAGAACAATAAAAACGTAGATATTATTTGTGTGTTTTCCTCTGCTTTTCCCTGTTTTTATTTTCAAGATGCGTATCTCAAATCTCGACATCTGCATGACTTTTGCTTGTAATTGTATGTAATCATGTTTACCTTTCTCAAGGGATTTTCATATGTACCTTACCAAAGCATGCAAGAAAGTAAACAAACGACTCATTTTAGAATTATAAAGATGTCTTACGCAAGATTTACAAACGACGCGAGCGAGGCAGATAAGAAGCAGTAATGTATATTCGTATTTTTTTGCGAAAAAATATCAGATTACGACATAATGGCATGTAAAATTCTGAAGATACTGTAGAGAAGGAACATGGTATTATGATAGCAATACTCTCATGAAAACTTACAACTTAACGAGCATCATGGACAATTAAATTGTCATTCTCTCTTTGACTGAAGAAAGGAATCTGGTAATATTTTGCAATCAAAGATCTCAGCTGTCCAGCAAGTTTCCCTAAGGATGTGGATGTGGAGAACACAAGCCGACCGAACCAACGACACCCTCCTCCACGGATCGTGAAAATTCACTGAAGCTGAACGGATTGTTTGGGAATGTTCTTCATGTATAGCTTTGCGGAAAATACACTTGCGCGGGTTATGTAATCCGATATCATGTAGCTGTAACAGCAACAGGTCTGTTTATAAACGATATATATCTAAGCAAAACCACAAGACCGGAAGTGCTCCAATAAATAATTTTTATTCACTGATCATTAATCTTGTAATTATCTCTTTTGAATTTATTCCTTCCAGAGGGTAGGCGGAAAATATAAAACTCTTTTGTTCCTTCAATTCAGTCATTGAGCGTTGCCGCTACCGGTCACAACAATAAAAAGCGTAGGTATTTGTTTAGCAACAACAATACAATACAATATTTCTATTGATTGCAAAGATGATGATGGTGGGTAACACAGTAAGCAAAATGCGCCGGCAGAACGGTATTCGTCACGCTGATTGGTTACAGTTTAAAAGGCACACAAAACATTTACAACAGCGCTTCCAATTTGTCCTTCTTCCTCCGTCCGTCTGTCTGAAGTTTCACTCAAAACTCTTTTCTATACGCAATAAAAATGGTAACAATAGCATCAACAATGCCTGTAGTTTGATATGGTGGGATGGTTGTGTGGTTTAAAATGAGCTTGATTCCCAAACCCTCCTTTTCCTTTGCTAATCAACTTCACTACATCCACTATTTACTTTAATAACAGCGCTACTGCATCTTCAATTAAATTTTTTTTGTCTTCTGAGAAGAAATCCATTTCGGATTAAATTTCTTGGGGAGCAAAACAACTTGGAGGAAAATAATGGGATGATTCCACGCTATAATTTGTTGAATAAGATGAGATGCGACTGTTACTCGTACGAACGAATGTCCTTGTCATCCCACAAAATTTTCATAGTTCTTGGCGCAGGTAGACAAAAAAATCACGGCACCAGACGATTTTTATCAATATTTTTTTGAGGAAGCAACGAATTTATGAATAAATCAATAGAAAATTAAAGAATTAAACCGTGAACGCGATGATGACGATGATGGTGATGGCGAAAAAAAAGTTTGAAGATCAAATTTTTAATTAAAATTGTTCTCAAGGAATACCTTTCATCGAGTCCACGTTTTAAGGGGCTCAAAAGCGTAAATGCTTGTTTGTAACTCGAGATGAATCACCGTCTCTGAACACCCCGTCTGAACTAAAAAAGTCCTCGCCTTGGCTCTCACAATCAGAGAAGAAGGGTACCTTTTACACCGTCACTTTTCTTACTCTCACTAAATGCAACTGAGGTTTTTCCTCTTGGAAAAAATGGTCAGCTCTACCTTCCTTCCACAGATGATAAAAACTGATGACGATGAGATGAGGTTTTAAAAACGAAGATGATATACATACAAAGAAAAATATAAAAAAATTCTTTTTTCTGATGTGGTGTGGAGATGAGGATTGGAAGAGCACTAGCTAAAACCTGGTTCAACTTTGAAAAAGGTCTTGTTCAGTTCAGTTCAGTTGAGCAGCTCACCTTTTTCAATTGAATAGAGAAGTTTTTTGAGTTGGTCCCTCTAAAAAAGAAGAAGTTGCAGGAGCTACAGCAGCAGAAAGCAACCTCATCATCACAACTTGATCATTATAATTTTACATTAAGAAAAACGCGGAGAGAGAGAGAGATGCGTACACGTACGTATCGTATGGATTGGACATCTCCCAAATCATGTGTAACCCCTGCATTATTCCTCCTATTACGTATAGGTAGATCATCCTCAGGTGTGTACATACATTCTTGTATACGGTACCCGTGTGCTTTTCTTCTGTATGTGCATTTACACAGATTTTTCATCAACAGTCACCACAAAAACACAGATCCAATCCAAATCCAACCCAATCGGTTGCGTCTTCTCCTTCTTGAGTTTTATTACGTGTCATGAGAAATAAGACCTCGCACATTGTATTTGTGCATGTACATATGTCTAAATCATGTCTGCAGTATATTTATACTTCCTTTCCGATGATGATGATGGGTTAAAAGTTAAGAGGATTATGGATTGTGGACGTGCAAACTGATGAGTCTCACCCGGATCATTCCCGTTTAAAATTTACGTGATCATGCATGGACGTACGAAATACAATAGCATGGTCCAGAACATTTGAACTAAAAATAGCGACATTGCTGTACTTTGACATTGGGTTTTCCGAGTAGTTGAACTGGACATTAGCGGATTTGCAATATTATTGTCGCATCATTGAGTTTCATTAGCTTGTCTGGAGCTGCTTCCTTGAAACATAAAGCATGTGTCTTTGACAGGGTAATAATGAGGGTCAAGTCAAATAGCTTCTCAGATTACAGTTTTGTAATTTCTCGTAATTAAAAGTTGATTTTCTAAAAATAAAAATTATTGCCAATTAGACAAGAATCTTGTGCAAAGTTTGGGTCTGTCTAAAATGTCTCTGCTAGTAGTAGAATGATGATTAGAAAATTCATTAAAAAATATTTTTCGCTTCACAACTTTTATTGTTTAAATGAACCGTGGCAAAGGAGCATAACTCATCAAAAATGAAAAGCTGCATATTAAAAATATTAAGTTGAAAATCGACTTTTGACATTTTTATGACGCCGCAGAAGCACCATAACCAAATGAGTCGAGTGCATTGCGTGTTAACGAACACATAAAATCTCAAGTTTTATGCGAAATTTACGGTGAGTTATTGAACGGATTGTTAGAGAAAAGAAGTTGAGTGACGGCGGTGCTTGCTACCTCCTTACCATTGTTGTTCTAACACACGCTATAAGATACAAGCTAACCCACAACAATAGCAATTCCCTACGAACAATCTTTTTTGAAAAGCAAATCATCATTAGCCAAAGTTTTATTGCAATATCATTTATTTCATTAGAAACGGACAGATTTGACGGACTCACGAAGTTCTTCTTTTTCTTCTTCTTCTTCTAGAAGAAGACCAAGTCCGTAAAAATATGAATGAATACGTGTTCATCAGCACATACAAAATGCATTTAGCACGATTCCCTATCAAAAACTGTCCGTTCAAGGAATAGACTTCGATAATAATGACGATATGCGTGCAATGCACTTGTTTGACGGCTGATTGCTTACTTGCGCTAATGGGAAGTCATATGACATGGACAAGTGATAAGTGGCTCTAAATTAGTTTTCAATCCGTCATTTCATTTTTAAGTAAAAATACTGATATTCACGAAGACGACTCTTATGACTCTTTTGTTCTTCTGACGTACCCAGTGCCCGACGCTGTACGTGCACTTTGTCTTCTAGTGCGTGGCGTCGTGCATCCCATCACAAAAACAACTCTGCTAATACGCCACTCAAAATCCGACCGAGAACGAACAAAAGTTGCATACCTATACGCATTTCTCTCTCTCCACCTGAGCAATTAACCAAAATGCCTATAAAGTATGCCACTGTTATAATGGCAAACGGTAAATCATCTCACATAAATTTCTTCTCTTATTTTTGCCAACATTTTAAATACGTACAAAACAAGTTTTAAATCATTTTCAGAAAAGAAGAAATTAAAATTGGTTGACTGACAATTAAACGACAAGGATGATGACAATGATTGGTTACCTTTCCAAACGCTTTATTTTGGCCCGCATATTTTCGTCAACCGGTTCACATAAAAAATGCAGTTCTATTATTGTTCTCTACTAGTTTTAATTTCTGTGATAATAAAAAACAATGCAAAATTAACCCAAAACCCTTTTTATAAACACTCGTCACATTAAATTGAAGTGTACTTTGTCTTCTTTAGTGACTATTCAATTTTCTAGTAGTAAAGCACTCTAAATTTTTTTTCTACCGAAGTAATATTCATATGTAGTGGTGGTGTCAGTTTAGTGCAGTGCAACACAATCATGATCATCGCCATCATTGATATTTCATTTCTTCTCCTCGGGTGCTTTATTGCTTCATGCATTCCACCTGATTTTTTTTTGTGTGGAAAACCGGAGCTTTAGAAAAACGGGACGAGAGAATGAGTGGCGCCGCACAAAAAACTGATTTTCCTGCTTTTTCTTCACGGTTTGGGTCCAACGCTTTGATACTGATTGACTGACTGGCTGACTAAGCAAATCAATGTAATTACCTTTTCGTCTCTATAAATTTTCCCTCAAAAACGAATCATGAACTCTACTTGCTCCATACGGACTATTTGTATGTACATTATGGTAAGACTGAGAAATAATAATCAACATCATTTATTTGACTTCTTAGGATCACTTTTAAATTGAACTACGTCATCATTATTTTTTAGACACTTAAATGGACTCAAAATATTGAGACAGGCTGACTGAGTCAGTTGAAAAAACAATATTCATGATGATCATGCCATATTTCAAAAAAAATATTATGATACATGATACATCACTAAACTTTAATTTTACAATGTCTTCCTCACGAAGTGGAATAATCACGGAGATGATTATCTTCAAAAAGAAATGCATCGTCCTCGTAATTTTTGCCCTAATAAGAGTCAACCCCATATATTTTGTCGCTACTAAAGTAAAGGTAAAGTGAGGCAGAAAGGAAGCCAAAATCGAATTCTCTCTGTCGTGAGGTTTTTTTGCTAATGCAGTAATTTGTTTGGTAATTTACCAGCTTGATAAACTGAAGTTAAATTTCATGTTTGAGAATCCTTTATTTTAGATATCGTGTATAAAGTAATCAAACGTTTATCATAATAAAATGCATAATTTCGAGTTGGATTTCTAATTTAACTTTAATTTCATCGTGAAAATATTTTTGTCGATGATGAGGGCATAATAAAGGCCATCATCACAGTAGCCCTCATTTGTTCTTCCATTTTAAGTGTTTATTAGGCAAAGAACGTATATAGACATACAATAGAATACGTAGTTTGCTGTTTTGATTGACTCAATTTGTCTGCATTCATCTCGCCATTCACTATTCAAATTGGAAATGTCAAAAGGTTGACAGTTAAATCATGCCCGTAACCTTTTTGTATTCATTTGAACACCTTGAGAACAAAAAAAGTTGGCTAGAGTTGAATCGAACAGTGCAAAAACCTCACTTGAGAAAGAAATCGTCTCATCTCATCATTTTATATCACGAATCATGAAAAATGCTAAAGTGGATGGTTATTTATGGCGTTTGCAGTCAAGTAATAAGGATCGACAACCCGGATGAATGGGGTATTCTACCACATATAGTTAAGTCTTTCAGAGAAATCATGCATTGATGCTCGTAATATGTTCTGCCACATTGGATTAAATATACATCGTCTACATGCATCTTTTTACACCACCAAAGATTTCTCATGAGACATTTTTTTTCGGTAAACAAACATTCACCTGAAATGAGTTTCCACACATTTAACACCAACGTCCCATCATAATTTAAGAACCCACGTGAATTAATTTATTTTAATGATGCTCCGAAGTGACGGATGTCTCCTTGAACTCATTCATGTATATACACCATCAGCAAAGACAAAAGAGTTGCTGGAATCAAACAGGATTTATCCAGAGAAAAGTAGTGACCTTTGCAGGTTTGTGGTGTCAAAAAGACAAAGTTATCTTGGAAACTTCGACGATAATCTCTTTGATACTGAAATGATAAATGTGTTTTGGAAAACTTTAAGAATGAGTGAGATTTCGTATCAATGAAATTAAAGATGGAAGATTAAAATCTTCAAAGAAAGCTGCTTCTTTTTCATTGTATGTCGATAATAATGGTTCGGAAGAGTTTTGCAAAGAATGAATTTTCAAAGTACGTCATAAACAAGGAAAAGACAGGATCATGAGTGGTAAGGAATCTCAAAGGAAGATATGAATAAAGATGAACAACAAAGTAGTCGCACTTTAATAGTCATCTGATGATAATGACAAAATGTGAGTTTTTTAGGCTAATGTATGCCATTAATTGCCCATCATTATGTATATGTTTCTTCAACTTCACCAGGAATTTTCACCATTGCATCAACATCAACCTGTTGCTTGTTCATCTGTGCCTTAATGGGTTCTTCACTTTTATATTGTTTAGCGAGCCCGCAGGAACTTTAAAGTTTATTGAGGTGAACTTGAACAACGTCACTTTCATCACTGACGTCGAGTAACGACGAGGAAGAGACAAAAGGTGAAGATTATTTTTTCATGTTTTTTATTTGCACCATTTACCACTATCAACATCAAAATGTGTGTGTTATCTTTTCGTCGCTGTATTGTCATCATCATCCTCACGGCGAGGAATGTTTTGTTCATTTCATGCTTCTGGTTTGGTAGTAGTAATGGTAGTGACATAAGTAGTAACTGTAGAAGTAGTAGTGCTGGTGTCAGAAAAAAAGGCATCTGATTAATTGGCATCATTACTTATTTGCATCATCATGAACATGTTTGCATTTTATGTTATGTCCACCGTAATGACTTGTTTTCTTCGTGAATGCGCTTGTCACTGTCTTCCGCTAAAATTAATTTTTTTTTTGATTCGACTCATTTCATGGCTTACTTTTTTTTCTAGTCGAGCGACTTGTCTTTGAAAATGTCCTAAATTTTTTTAGATTTAAATTTTAAAATATTTTTAAGGACACAAGAGATACGTTGTGCTTCAGTTCGTACGGTATTGGTTTACGTCCCTTGGTAAACCATAGAGTAGACAGCAATCTATCTCTGTTCCTCTGTCGGTCAAGTTTCGTTATCTTGACTGCACCTACTTATCCAACTTGATATTTACCTTTAATCAGTGGTCTTAGGCCCTTGCACTATCAATTTTCGTGTTTCTCATCTCTCTTTTTCTCCTGTCATGATAAAAAGTGCAACGAATCTTGTAAGCTTAGTAGTGCCATCAACGATGGAGAACAACAAAACAGTAAGAGAGAAAAAGAGAGAGATAGAACAGTGGTCAATGTTTTTAAATACTTGTCCGATAAATTATTTCCTTCGTCACAAGGATTCCTAAACCTGACCCCGATCTTCCTGTTCTCGTACATTAACTTTTTACTTTAGCTTCTTATGCTCATGTAGCCTGTCACCATGCAGTCGTGAATTTGGCATGTGTTTTCTGTAAGATTGCAGAAAAATCAACGGTGTTGACCTGCTGAATAATATCCAGAATATGGTAAATTGGTCAATATATTTTCCTAAATTGCTTGTGCTCGTTTGTTATAGATATTTTAGAAGGATGTAATGGTTTGCAGCTTAAATTACAAGTAAGAAATCTCATTGTCAGCTCATAGCCTAAGCAGGAGGAGTGGACGAAAAAGCGTGTAAAAACTAGGATCTTCTCATTTTCAGGTAATTTAAAACAGAAATCAATTAAAATTAAAGATGAAGAGGAACGAGTAAAAAAACTACGTATTATGTCATGCTGTGAAAATGTGATTTACTTTTTTGCAGCATGCACATCTACTACACTCTCTCAGGGTGCGCATAAAATACTGCTTAAAATCAGGTAGACGAAAAGTTGCACTTGTGCGGCAACCTAATACTATATGATCATCCCTATCATGAAGCGTTTCATCTTGTTTGCCCACAACTTTACAGCTTAGGCAAAACGTGGTGGATAGGTGATAGTTCTGGCGCTGTGCTGGTTTGGTTGAGGTTGTTGGTTCACGATGATTATCGTGATCAAGGGTAAATTATATCCATGATGTACATTATTACGCCAGTTTAGATGCAACAAAAATGCATCTTATCTTTTAACTTCACGTAACGAATCATACTTGCAGCTGTCAACTGTTCCAATCCAACATGCACAGCAATTTTTTTCCTCCAAAAAAATCTCATTAAATGACCAATGGCCTTGGGAAGACTAGCTGATGAAAAGGTGACAGACAAAATCTGTTTCTTTTTTTTCCATTTTCACTCAAGTAAAACCAGACCAGGTAATGATAAAAAAGCCAACGTTGGTGTCGTTAATAAGACACCATGATCGGTGGTAGACGAACACGTCAAAACAGTCTAACTCACATTTATTCAATTTGCAAGTCATTTTGCAGAAATTAATGGGCAACCAGATGGAAATTAAGCCTGCTCCTGTTTCAGATACCTACACATTTTCATCCAAACCTGTGTTTTTTATCTCTAGGCATTGCACAAAGTAACATTGAAACGAGACCAATCTTCTCTGAAATATGCGATATGGATCTCTATCACAAATCCATAAAAGGCTATTGACAAGAAAAAATGAATGACAGGTGAAATGCAAGCCCGGACTCGGCTCAAGTTCTGCGCACCTGCACATCGCATCAAATCTAACGCTACTTCTTAAAAGCAACCATACATAATTGTGCAGAAATCTGCCCACCTTTTTGATGTACCTTTTTGCCAATATGTGTGGGGAGGGAAGTGAAATGAATGTCCAGTCATAAATGACTCAAACATTATTTTCTTATTGAGGGCAATATAGCGGATAAATAATGTCAGATGTAATAACGGTCTCTTGATTTTATAACAGATATTTTTTTTAAATCAAAGGTCAATAAGCTCTCTAGACTAATTCTAGAAACTAATTTCCCAGGTAAATCAATGCACATTTTGCATTCCTTTAGATTTTACAAAAGTAGCAATAAAAAGACGAGATGATCTGCGCACCTGCACATCGCATCAAATCTAACGCTACTTCTTAAAAGCAACCATACATAATTGTGCAGAAATCTGCCCACCTTTTTGATGTACCTTTCTGCCAATATGTGTGGGGAGGGGAATGAAATGAATGTCCAGTCATAAATGAATCAAACATTATTTTCTTATTGAGGGCAATATAGCGGATAAATAATGTCAGATGTAATAACGGTCTTGTGATTTTATAACAGATATTTTTTTTTCAAATTAAAGGTCAATTAGCTCTCTAGACTAATTCTAGAAACTAATTTCCCAGGTAAATCAATGCACATTTTGCATTCCTTTAGATTTTACAAAAGTAAAAATAAAAAGACGAGATGATGGCCATTATAAATCCATTTTTTTCTGAAGGAGCACCTACAGCAGGAGCAATGATGTATAAAGCAATTTTGAATTCAGCTATATGAACGCAATAATAGTGAAACATCACAAATCAAGCCAGTAAAACAGAGCTGACACCAATAACTCACCCTAAGGGGGGTTCTCTCTTCATTCACTCACGTACTACACGTCTGCATGTAATCCTATTTGCTTTGCTTGCTTGTAACTTTTACTGTTTGGGTGAGCAAGAGAGAGACGTATGACGACTCATGTGATAATTTGAATGATGACCACTGTCCGAACTAACTATTTCCAAGTAATTCACATATTCTTTTTCTTCTTTTTTCATATGAAAACTATCAATTTCTGTCAAAATAGAATTGAAATCAAGTAGTCATCCACAAAACATAATTGTTTTTGTTCAGCCTACCCCTTTGAGATCGTGAGTTAGGAGCTTAGAAGACATTATACATCTTCAGAAACAAATATGACGACAATCACTTGAGAATTTTTTATAACGCAGGTGAGCACATAAAAAGCAGTAGAAAGCCAGCGGGCAGTAGTCACTCACTCAATTCCCATACCAAGTACGATGAAGTTTTTTTATTTATATTGTTCAAAAAGAAATAAATAATACTGGGATGCACTGCAACTTGCGAATTGCTTGCTACTTACTTGCATTTTTCTAGGACCAACACTTATTCATTTCTCACATGTTAGCAGAATTGTTACAGGCGAAAAACTACTTTTTATGTTTTTGTCAAGGAAAACCAAACTCAAAAGCAAGTCATTATAAGATGCTTCAGTTGAAGAGGAACTTCAATTGTAATAATGAATTTTTGTGGTCTTTGCCCTTCTGAACTTCTTTTAAATACTCTCGAGTTTATATTCAGTATTTACACTTTTGAATAAAAAAAGCAAATGATGTCATTTACTATGATGGTGCTGCTAAACAGCCCTTCAATTACTGTCGTGACATTTCCCTATTCTTTCCTCCTTCGTTTTTTTGTTAAGGTGCTTCTTCAGTAAAAAAAAGAAGATCTCGTAAGTAGCTGTAATCACAATAGTGGTTAGCAAGATAAGATATTTTTTGTGATGATGAAAATAATGAAACCTGCTTTTTTGATAAATCACTATCGCACGCATCAAGAATTGTGCATTTTTCTTCTATCTCTCCCACAAATATCATCACATCACAATCCTGCATCGCACGACTTTTTCAAATGACATCAGTCAAATTCCTTTAAAACTTTTTCAGATAAAGAAACTACTCTTCAAAATTGNTTACACTTTTGAATAAAAAAAGCAAATGATGTCATTTACTATGATGGTGCTGCTAAACAGCCCTTCAATTACTGTCGTGACATTTCCCTATTCTTTCCTCCTTCGTTTTTTGTTAAGGTGCTTCTTCAGTAAAAAAGAAGATCTCGTAAGTAGCTGTAATCACAATAGTGGTTAGCAAGATAAGATATTTTTTGTGATGATGAAAATAATGAAACCTGCTTTTTTTGATAAATCACTATCGCACGCATCAAGAATTGTGCATTTTTCTTCTATCTCTCCCACAAACATCATCACATCACAACCCTGCATCGCACGACTTTTTCAAATGACATCAGTCAAATTCCTTTAAAACTTTTTCAGATAAAGAAACTACTCTTCAAAATTGAATGCAATGAAATGAAGATGGTTAGATTTAAATTTGAGATAAAGAAGCTTTTGATGCTACTGCTACTTGGCTGCTGTTGATAATACATTTCACCAAAGAATTCTTCATCCATTTTCCACGTGGTCGTTTGTTATTTACCTACGCACAAACAAAGTGCAATTCCCTCATCTGCCCAACCTTTTTATTCGCCTGATTGGGCGTTTCAATCAAAACAATGCGAAATCAAGGTAATGTATAATATCTGCATCATCAATGATATAAATTTTAAAAATACCTTGCATATTTGCAACCTCTCACGTTATTTTTCAAAGTTGAAATGCATCCTTTTCTTCTTTATCTTTTGCGAGATCTTTGGGATATTAATCCAAACTAAAAATGTTTCTTTCTTCTAGAGATAGTGACGCAAGTATGCGGAGAGGCGACAACCCTTTCAGGTAAATACGACACTCATCATCCACACTTAAAAGATAAAAATACAGGATTTGATCAAGAGTTCCCATTAAAAGATTTTCCCCAAAAAACATCAACAATTGACAAGAACCATGTGCCCGGTTTCATCGTTTCAACCATGGATTTTTAGATTCGATTGAGAAGACCAGAAACTCAGGTTCATAATCAGATGGATTCTAATAAATGACATGATTTTCAACTTCTTTAATTGCCTGAAAGCATGATATTCGGTAGTTTGAAACAATGTATTCCTCAGTACTTAAACAAGTTGAGTTTACCTAAATTCGTTATTTATTTATGCTTGTCCATCCAAACCCAAACCCATTAAATATTTGCTTTTTCGGCAAACACAAACTTTTACAATTGATCTTGAGAATGTGGTTTATGTCAATGGTAGCTGAGCTGAAGTGAAGTAACCTTCATCGTGTAGCACTGGCATATTAATGAAATAATCGTGTTTTTATTCAAACTTGAGCTAATGCATATGCAAAAGGTATTTTCACGGGAATGAGATGTGATTCTTTTGTTTTTTTACTTTATCACACAAAGACAGTTCCTCATTTTACTGCTTTATCGTGGAATCTCACTGATAATAACTGTGAATATCATAAGGATATTCACCCTTTCAGTATTTCTTCCTGTGGAACATCTCATCTCATAACTCACAAAGTAGGTACATATTTAAGTGGTTGATCCAATGAAATAAAAAATTATTCAGATGCACATATATCTAGTATTGTTTTGCTACGTGAGAATCTTTGCAATAAAAAGCGCTAATCTTCCACCCTGATTAACATGGTTCATTAAGGTAGAAAAAGAAATGCCATGATTTATCATCCGCAAGTAAAGTAACAAAATTTTCACTCTTTGCGATTTGCATATGATGCATATCATTAAAAATTATCCTGATCCTTGAGTATAAGTGACAACGACAACTGCCAAAGAGCAGAAGCAAAAGCAGACCACCTTGACGATATGGTGATAGGATAGGGTAAGTAGTAATCCAGCTCAAAGGAATTAATAATTAGATCAGACCACACGGAAATTTTTTTCTCACCATCCTCACCGTCAACAGGTAATGCTTAAGTTCATTTAAACTTTTGCATATTAATGTGTGTACAATTCATTACATATGCATATTTTTCATTTTTTTAAGCTCGTTAATCTGCTCCATTTCTAATTAAAAGACATCCTCAAAAAGAATCCTATACAAAGTAGAGAGTAAGACAAGAGCAAGGATTTGTACACAGTCCGCCTTTTCATCTCTGTTCCATGAGTCGAGCCATAACATATCTAATGTAATGTAACCCGTAATTTATTGCAATAAACCCATTATGCTGACTCATTTAGGGAGAAATGATTTGCATAGAAGGAGCTCATCATAATTTGCATACCGAAGAGTGAAGAGTCATGTGAACGCACATGATTCTGATTGTATGGGTTTGGATTCACAAGAATGAGTAAGCAATTCTTTCAGTACAAGCTTCTGTTTACACGCAACACATTAATAATCATAATATCACCATTTGCCATATATCAACCCAGTTTTCATTCCCTTTACAGGAGAGCACCCCTCTTCTCTAATCACATTTCTATTTTATGAATGTATCGCAATCCAATGCATTAAGAACATATCTCAGTAAGAATGAATGAGGAGGAAAAGAAGGGAAAACTGCAATACATCTTCCTTTTTATGATGTCTACGGTGCAAAAAGGTGAATTCCAAGCATAGCTTTGAGGATTCCCCTTCCCTGTTCACTCTACCTGCCATCACATTCACATCCCAATCATTCATTGATCCGTAAGGAAGTAGGGCCAAAGTTAAAACTTTTCTGCTCAACCATCCATCCTCGTTCCTCGTAAAAGCTTTGATGATTTTCGAGTTCTCAAGATACGAAAACGGAATAAAGTCGAAGAGAGATCAGACATCAAAAAGACATTTTGCCCTGAACATATGGGCTACGCTCAAGATATTATCATCATCCCCACCATTCTTTTTTTTTCAGATAATCGTCACCAAAAAAGCGTAAGTCTCTAGAGGAGGTGATGAGGAATCTGCATATCATCGTTTTTATCACATTGCATCTCCTCAGATCACCAAAGCTTTCTTTACAGAAACCATTGTACAGAGATTACACAGGCACTTCTCCCCTTTTTGTTCCTATTGTCCGTCCGGATCATTTTTGTTGAGTGCCACAAAAAACATCATCATCCCTTTCTTTCTTCAAGTTCGATACGCTGCAATGATCCCGATGAAGATCAGATCATCATCATCATCATCACTGGAAACGTATGAACTCTGATGAATGTTACACTACACCTAAGCTATACGAATCCATATTACATTCATAAAAACACCTTCACCGAAAGAAAAAAAAGTGAAAGAGAAAGGGAGACACTGATCCGATTTGCATAAGAATAATGAAAGAATGAGTCTTCTCAATGAGATTACGTATGCGTCATGAACATAAAAAATAGATAGAAAAAACGAACCGACTCTTTTTTACCCAAGTGTTCTCGTCTTTTTTTCTGCGTTCTGTTTTTATGAGACTGTGAGAAAAAAAGAAAGCTATCAACATCTCGTCTCCTCTCATACAAAAGATGAACGTTATGTACAAACAAACAAAAATGTGATTGTTGCAAAATAGAACTGCATTTTGCTATAAAAAAGTGCGAAAATGTATTTGCGCTAACACGCGATCTGATGAAAAATCCCTCAGAACTAGCTTTTCAGTAGTCCCAAGTCGTTGATTGTTACGGAACGCCTGGAATTCAAAGAAGGAAGGTACGTACAAAATGGTTCTGAGAACAGCTCGGATTGAAAACCTTTCCATTTCAAACTATCAGTGTGTGAGGTAGAAATAGGTAGGTATTTAATTGCGCAATAGTACCTAAACTCGCTGAGAAAAAAATGCAACGCATTATTAAAAGGTCTTAAATTAAATAATGGAAGGTTGTAAATGTAAATTTTGAAAATATGAAAATCACACATCGTAAAAGTTATAATTATTGTTCCATTTTTTTGTTTTCTAAAACCACATTATTTTTTTACGTGAATTCTTTGCAAAATGAATCATTCTTGTTGCGAAAACATACTGCTTTGCATTTTATTACATACTTGCAAACCGGAGTCAAGAACGGACCTTTCCCAAAAAAATGCGAAATTTTCTATCTTCGCTTAACTCATAATTCTTTATTCCATTGCGTTTTGTTTGACAAAGTCCATGAAAAGGGGGCACGTGAGAATTTTATTGCGTGTGGAGAGATCATAATAATGGCCTATTACTTATTGACCCATTCACCATTTATTTCGATAGGAGTGCACAACAGAGTACAATATATTGTGAACTTCATAATAGGACGGCAGACATTCATTGATCTGAATGAATAGAAAGATGAAAGGCTTGGCAAAAGAAGAATGGAGCATGGATAGCAATACCAATACATTTTTTTCTGTATTTTATTGACAGCAACAAAAGCGAAATAAGAGGAGTCAATAATATTGCAATGAAAGAAAAGGGGAAAGGGATATTCCATTGCATTGTGGTGGTATATTCAAATAAATTTTATTCAAATTTTTATTACCTTTCGGGCCAGCAGAACGCATCATTTCTGTATCTGTAAAAAAATATAAATAAACTGAGTTATTACATTGCATATGCATATGTACTTATTATATTTATGCATTCATTTTTTGTTAGAGTACCGCTATAAATCTCAAGAGCTGGTATTGATTGTAATAAATATTCAATAAAGTTTTTACACACAAAAATATTTTGATCAAGGGGCAATAAAGAATTCATCGATTTCATTCCTTTCAATTGGAACAATTTCTCATAGAACGTACTTCATTCACTCTTTTCAACTACCCATTCAAAATTTTTGCACTTCAGGGCAGAAGATGCATTCTGTGAGTTCAACTGTACAGGTAATGGGTTTGTGCATATCATAAACTAAGTACATGAAAAAGGTTAAAAGGTTGTTGTGACAAGAGGTTTACGGCATTTGCAGAAAGAAATAAAACGATGCACCTACTTTATGGATGAATGATGATGGGATAGGTACTACGAGTTAGTTTACAGAGAGATGCAACAGATTGATTCATATGCAAAAATATGTCAGTTGGTGGTCGATGAGCCGGAACAATACCAATTTTTTG
>JAHZMX010002655.1:0-17988 GCA_027743895.1 Seira musarum | reverse complement strand
TGGTGGCGCAATAAATCTGAGAATCCGAATGTGGAGTAAATTCACATTTTTAAGGCTATAGCGCGTCAAACAGCTGCATTTTTTGTTGAGAAATGCGATTTTAAAATTTACATTCCAGTAAACTATGTACGTATTGAATGGCTGAAATTGGCGTTGGTGGAAAACTGATCAGGTTCAAGAGCCAAGAATGTAAAACTCTGCACTTGATATTAGCATATCGCCTCCTAAATATCAATTTTCAACATGTGCATAATAGCAATCTGGAGTCGATGCTGCATCAGGTAACCTGCCATAAAGTCTAAAGCCGCAGACATGATTAGGTATATCCACAATTACCACTTGCTTTGCTCTTGGATACTTAATCCCAAAATATCTGAGCCTCCATTTACATACTTATGCAAATTCTAATAGAAAATTACGATATGCTTATTTCGCATGTGGTGAAGCATAGCACGGTGAATTATGAAATTTTTCAAGCTGACATTCATTTTGCTCTTGAAAATCATTTGTTTTTTATTTAAACACTCTCCGACTTTATAAATAGAAGTATTTTTTTGAATGCCTGAAGTCACGGCCAATTTCGCTAGCGTCTTTCGGTTTGGCAATGAGTGTCACGCTGTTCTATAAATAAGGACTATAAAGACACAAGAGGAGAGTCACACACAAGTCAAGAAGTCAAACTGTGTGTGCAATAAAAAACGACATTGTAGTACTATACTCCTCTCTTGTAAGAAAGGAATCATTCATAATTTTAATGAGGAGAAAAGAAGGAGTGTGACAGATATATCCTATGCGCTCGTCTCGTCTTGCTCCGAGCGTGAACATTTTAAGATGAAAATTTCGACTCTTGACTCTAGTTAAAAATAATTGTATTCCAAGGTACATGCAAACATCTTTAGTGTAGTGTACTATACCTACTCATAATTATTATTAATGAAGTAAGAAAAAGCAAACAAAGATGAAGTTGATCCCCCTTCTAAATCATTCCTTGTAATGGGTCAATGTGAAAGGAAAAATACGCATAAACAACACTCACATTGCAATTGTGTGGAACAACAGCAAACAAGAAAATGATGATGATGATGATGATAATGATGATGAAATAAAAAGACCTTTGCTGATTTCCTTACATGGTCATAATTTACTACTGTGCTTCAGAAGTCAACACAATATTACATCCTCGAAGCCAAGCCACACACGACACGTGAACAACGCAAATAAATGTGCTTAAATTTTGGGACAACAAAAGAGAAGCAATTTTCAATCTGGTTCTTCCTGCGAAATTCTCGACAAAAAAATATTCAAACACTGATTGTGATTGTGAGTGAGGATTTTATCTGATTCTTCCCCTTTTTTCTGATGCTAATTTGAAATAGTTAATGTATGAGCTTCTCCCGTGATTTATTCTGTCGGGTAAAGTAATCCCAGGCATATTTCTTTCGAAGCCTTGTACTGTACTCCTTCTTAAATTGAACTTTTGTGGAAGAAAATAGTTTGGAGTTTTAGATAAGGATCTTGAGCTTCAAACGCATTACGGAAGGAATGCAGCGAGAAAATTAAAAGCTGTTGTTTGCTCTTTCGTTGTAAAACAAGCTTGAAGTGTAAAGAATACATTAGTTATCTTTTTTACCAGAATAGAAGTAGTTTTATTTTATTGAAAGCTTTAAGCATGATTTCTTTGTAATGGAAATTCCGTGGCATGAATCGCTGGAGCAATCGCTTTTGTATTTGCTTGAATTCAAAAATGCCTCAGTAATTGAAGAATAAATTTGAAAGTGTGAAAAATTACCACCAACAGATTCTTTCGTAATTTTTAAGTAATATTTTTCGGAGATTATCAAAAGTCATACTAAGCCTCAAGTTTTTATTTTATCGCGTGGGTTTCTGTACATTATATCCAGTCATTTAATTCGAAAGCAGCCAAAAAAACTAATATTATGTAGTTGAAATTTACAATTTCAGTTTTAAGATCCTTACGCATAAAGGTAGTGAATATTATATGTAGAGTGCTCCTAAAAATGGTTATTCTTTAGTGATAAGGTAAACTCGTTAAACAAAGGTATTTAGCAAAGAAAACAACTCATTTTGCCACATTCCTTTCCTGTCTTTTAACATGCTTCTTTGACTTGGAAAGATCTTTATCAATTCGGGATACAAGTATTTAAAAAGCGTTCCATTTCCTAGGCATGCATACACACACTTACGTTAAGATGTTCGTGCTCTACTGGGATTTCTTTCTCTCATCCCGTTAACTTCTTCCCTTTCCTGGTAATTTATTCCGGATTCTAATGCATTTACGGAGGAATTTTACTGCTTTCATGAATGAACCATTGAATATTATGCGGCGTTGCAATGCGTAGATGCAGATTGAAAAAAAAAAGTGCATCAAGCTTATGTCAATGTCAAATTTTTTTAGAGAACGAAGCGTAAGAAAGACGAGATTTCATCTTGTCACATTCTAAAGTCACCTCTCTAATAATGGAAATTATACTATTTTTCAACTATTGTTTTCCACACATCCACTGCTCAAACGACTTGAATTCATTTTCCCTTGTCTAGTCTCTGATGATGACACCAGATGTGCATTTCCTTTTTAGTCCATCCCCCACCCGCCCGCATGCACAACTTTTTTTTGGCATTTTCTTTCCTGCAATAACTTAAACGAGTGGGGGTTTTCTCATTCGCTTGTAATGTAATGAGAATTCGTTCACTTTCCAAATCATTAAGAATGAGGTCGTGGTTGTATCTTTTACAAAAAAAATGCCGCTCCGAAAAATAGTTATCGTCTCATTTCAAACGTGAACAAAGGTCACCGGCAGCGACAGACAGTGAACCACGGAGAAACTATCATCGTCACATTCAGACATAAATTGTATTTCAGGGTTTTGCAATCACTGAATGACTGCATTAGTAGAAACACGTTTCCTTTCCTATCATAAAATACAATTACCACGGCCCAATTGGAAAAGCTCCTTAATAGGAGAAACGACACGACTTTTACAAACTTGCTTCAAATATTCCAAATTGTTCGGTTTCTCTTTTCGAAAAAGAGCAAATTTACAATACAAGCAAGATTATATAGAGTTGTGTTGTGTTGTGTAACAGTTTACAATGACAATTGCCTTTATTTTTTGAGTCAATGCACCCCAAATGCTTTTCACCGTTTAACAATGTCCATAAGTATTAACATTATCATTATCTTCATAAACATTTGCAAAACCTTCTTTAAAAAAGGAAAACGATTTTTTAAAATTTCGAAGCCAAAGCACAGCANAATTTACAATACAAGCAAGATTATATAGAGTTGTGTTGTGTTGTGTAACAGTTTACAATGACAATTGCCTTTATTTTTTGAGTCAATGCACCCCAAATGCTTTTCACCGTTTAACAATGTCCATAAGTATTAACATTATCATTATCTTCATAAACATTTGCAAAACCTTCTTTAAAAAAGGAAAACGATTTTTTAAAATTTCGAAGCCAAAGCACAGCACAAAAAATGAATCCATTAACGTTATTTAGCTCATTACAATTTCCATCTGAAAACGATCATTTCAACCAGACCAGACAAGAGACAAAATAAACTTAACCAGCACCCAAAGATTTTAATTTCCTTCATTGGGATGCTAATGGGCGACGGGTGAAGTAATAATAAGTGTAATCGATAGACTTGCACTGGCACATGCGCCAGCCAGGGCAAGGTGATAATAGTCGGGATATCATTAGCATTTTGACCTCTTTGAAAGTAACACATTCTTCATCATGGTTTCGAGACAACTTGTCCACTTACTTACCTGAGTTGAGGTTCTTAAATAAAAAGTATATTCGATCAGAACGCCAAACAATTAACACGAACTTTGATTTTTGCCATTTGTCTATGCATGGATTTCATTTTAATGCAAAGTCATAGTTCTAAAGAGGAAACCGTAATTGTCACGTCTTTCCATTGTAGTATCATTTTACATCACCTAATGTATGGAATACGTAAGTATTTAATGAGCTCTCTACTTATTTTAAACCTTATCCATCATAAAATGTTTGCAAAGATCGTGAATAATTTAGAATCAGCAAGAACTTGATTTGAATACAATTGAGCATCACATTACGATTGGAGCGTCAAGTTAACCGAACCCTTTTCAATTACATACTTCAAGACGGAAATGATTATGATGATCATCATGATCATAATTTTTACTGCGTTATCTTGCAGTATCTCATCTTCAACTGCTTCAAAGTGTGCGGTCGTCTTCTTCGAAATCAGTTTCCCCAATCAGCAACTGTACTTTTACACGCAACAAGACAACCACCCGCCAGTGGACACGATGGGTTAGAATGCAAAAACTTACCAAAAACCTGTGTCACAAAGTGCTAAATCAATGAAAGTAGATTTCCATCTGAAGGAGGAAAGAGGGATTTGAATGAATGAAAATATGAATAAAATTTGTATTAAAACTAATTCCGAATTCATGATTGCTTTGCAACTCAGCGTGATCACTTTAGAGGTGCTGAAGTCATGTGCGTGTATAATACATCCAATTAGTTATTGCTTTTAGGGGTTAAAAAGTTCTTAACCTTATATTCAACTTACGCATTACAAAATAATGAAGAATGCATAAGTATGTAGGAAAAACTACTTTGTGCAACCATAAACGTTGGCAAAAGTTTCTGCACAAGAAAGGTTTTTTCATGTCTATCGCATATCGGTAGATTCGGTTACCCTGTTCCTTCTTAAAATCAATGTGCAAAACCATAAAAATCACTGAAAACAGTTTAAGCGCGGAATCACATGACCTTCCCAGTCACATTAATACTGTTCTCCAGCCGCGCAATTCCAAACAAAGAGTGAATATTACTTTCCTAGCAGCTCTAAAAGCATTTCCCTTCAGTCAATTTTGACATAAAGGAAAAGTCAACGCAATTGCTCATTTAAGTTGTCTTTCCACAAAGAATCAGGAACAACACTTTTGTTTCATTTCTCCACCCTTTTGATTTCACGCTGAGAGTTAATGAGCTTCTTCCATCTCACAAAATCATTTCATCTTTTATATGTATGCCATGCCAAGCAAACGGTTGGTTACAACTTACAACATACAAGAGAAACCGCAATCAGATTTGATTCGCCTCATTTCTTCATCCTGAAACAGACCTAAAGTAAAATCACTCATACTGCATTGTTTGTTGCATGTAATGAAACAGTTTTGATTGTAGATTTCCCTAATAAAACTTACAAGAATCATTTACTTGGATTTCCCGGATGGTCTAACGGTCTAAAGGACATTGATTATGCATTTGTCTTAAAGTAATTAACTCAGAATTTTCAGTTGTTAAATCAAAGTTAAAATGTTGTATGCAACCAGAGTTCGTTCGGAGGGAGTGCAAGTTTACACAATAAATTCCAACTTCATTAATTTATCTGTTCATCAAAGAATAAAGTTTTTTGTTTGTAATTCAATTAAGAATTCATGTCCCCACCCTGAAGGAAAAATTAACCATTAATTTCCATAAAAAAGAGGGAGAACAATGAAGATATTCTTGCGAAAACTTAAAAGGTAAATAAAACTCGACGAGTAGATGTAGAATAGAAGGCATTTTTTAACGTTACGTCCTCCCAATATAAAAACAATCAAATTTTCGTGTTCCCCTCTTGAAGAACAAGTGGAAGTCGACAGCTCACTTATTAATATGGATCATGAATTGCAAATTCATTATTTCCTCGCCAACTTTTATGATTCTCAAGAAGTTCAGGCGAGCATCTAGAAAGAGCTCCCAGGGGCATTTTTACGATACAAATTCATGAACAAGACATTAACCCATTGAAGAAAAAAGGTTCCGCAAAATGAAGCCGTAGAAGCAGAACACCAGACCAGACATAAAAGGATGTGTCAACTCTAATCATAAAAATGAAAAATGTCTATAGAAAGGCTATAGTCCACTTTGTATTTAATAGTTTTCAAAGATTTAATGTGATGAACAAAGACAAGGTGCTACTGCACGAAAAAACGACAGAAAAGAAGCGATCTTACATTAATTTCAACCCGCTTGCTTGCCCAAGCTCGAGAAAAAAAAGTTTTCTTTTCTTCTTGAAGTGAAGTCGTACTCTACCTCAGGAAAAGGGACAAAAAAGTCGGAATAAATTTTCCCCATCCCACTTTAACTTCATCTTTCTTTGCCAACTTAATAAAAAACGGCTGACGGCAGGTTTTAATAATAAAAAATAATTTGATACACTATCTCATCTTCATTTTGAGAATGAAGGAGAGAAGCCATAATAAACTTGTTCGCGAATTGTTAGGTACTTACTTACATTTTGTTAATGAGCAATGGCAAGAAATAAAAAAAGACTCATGACTCATTGTAAAGCGTCTGCAAATTCCTCATAAATAAATAGACGTTCCGTTCTCCCTTGAGACGGCATTTTTTTTTTTTTTTGCGGAAGAGAGGGGCTTCCTAAGATTGTCCTATAATAGCCTGGAGTCTGGAGTCCTTGTTAGAAAAATGGAAAAATTAGATGTCGGACACCTTTACAATTGCTCCCATTTGATTGCTTCATTCATTGTTTTCCATGCTACCAACTACCACCCAACCAACAAACCAAGAATAAGTAATGTAATGTGGTTTGGCTTTTTGTCAGTCTGAAAAGGAATGAGAAGTTGAGCTCATATAAATTAACCGTCTCCTCTCTTTCTTTTTTTTGCCTCTTGAAAAGTTTCTTGCTGAAAAAAAAAGTTCAAAGAGAGAAGTGAATGAAGTGCCGACCAAGATCACCGGCTTTGACTTCACATGTTTCCTTGTAAGTAGACTCCGGTAAGAAAATGGAATTGAAAAAAGGATAATATTACAATAACAATGCCTCCGTAAAAATGTATTGGTTTTGTGCGTAAAGCGGAGAAACTTTTTTGTTCGAAGCCGATTATAAGTTGAGGTTGAGATGGCAAAAGTAAAGTTTTCAAGAGAAAAGTCATGAAGACAGTTTGAACAACCGTGACCGGCAAAACACAATTTTTGTGGTTGAGCTCTTTCATGCGATGTACATAGTTGTAATGTAATGCTATCCGGCAGCTTGGAATTGCATACTCCCACTCGTGCAGGGAAGAGAACGTCTTCGCTCCTCCAAGATTAAGTCATGTAGATAGGTGCGGGAGGAAAGATGGTATTTGCTCGTACTCGTGCTCTTTATTGGACATGGAAAGTTTACTAATTCAATAGTTCACTACTTCCTTAATACTTCTTTTGGAGGATGTAGGTAATTCTTTCTGTCGAACTTGCCGATATAAGCATGTATAAATGAATAAGGATCGGTTAAAATCACGCAAAAATATTTCTGTCCTTTTCCTAGCTTGGCTTTGGCTTTTACTTTGATTGCTTTGAGCAATGAGCCATAAATACACGGAATTCAATCACAATCACGATGCTTTTGAAAACTAATAATGATAATTACGCATGAAAGGAAGAAAAATCTCAAGAATCTATTGACATAAATAATTTTCGTACGCAGTAAGACGCTAGAAGAATAAAGACAAAGTTAACTTTTACCTTCCAGTCATAGTCGTAACATAATCATAAGCTTTATTATAATGATGCGTGCTCGTGCATCATTTACTCATGGCACGCACTTATTAATTTGTAAAGTACACCGAATCGTACCTCACTACCGCCTGGTTTCCTTCTCGCCATTTTCTTTTCACATTCATTTCACTGCTTTTGTGTGACTAAACTGTACTGAGTTGAACATAAAAGCTGACGCTTTAAGGCTATGTGCTCACGTAAGTGCTAATATCAAGAAAACAATGAATTACTTTCATGTTGATTTTTGACGTGCATGAATAAAGTTAAGAAAGAATGAGTATAGTTCATAGAGTATTTTTTCAGAAGTATCTACTTGAATGAATTATGGCCATTGAGCTGCTGACTCTTCCGGGAGCGTTTTTACCAGTCATACTCCTATCATGAAGAGTTAAGCCTCACTGTTTACTTTAATAAAAAACCATAAAGTTAATAGTTCTTATGATATAGTTGGTTTTGTTGGTACTTTAATTCATCTTTAGGCTCAACTCGCACTTTAATGTCAACTGAATTCTACTAATCCATTCTGATTCAACTGACTTCTTTGAAAATGCATACCTGAAAATGAATTGTAACTTAACCAACTTTTTAATGCAACTCGAGATATTAAATGTTGCATTCCTCCTATATTTCTTGACTTCTCCGGTAATGGCATGCATAGTGACATGCGTCTGTCAAATTAAAGCTTGTAAGTCGACACGCCCAAGCGATGATGCTGAGTTGGTTTGGTTTCACTTTCCAGTTTTGGACTTCACGAAATAAATTCAAATTTGTATATGGCTCAGTTATGATTTGATATCCATTGCAATTACAACTGTTTTGGCAGAAAGAAAAGTACGAGATTGATCATGGAGTGAGACAATGGATGACAGCTAAAAAAGGAGAAATAAATTCCATTAAAGCAATTTCATTACAGATATTTAACATCAAAAGCTAAGTGTCATTATAGGTCACGTAACATAGTGTAGCATGTAACATAATAATAATGGACTAAACAGACAAAATTATCAACATTACCATCATTCTCGACAAAATGCGAAAAGTTTTTTTTTTTTACTTCAGATGTACAATTGTTAGAGAATGAATGAAGAGGTTAACATTCATTCCTTGACAATGAGCAGAAGTCAGACTTCCCAGATTTTCTTAGCAAAACGAAATGAATGAGCAGACTTTCTCTCCAAAGAAGATCGACAAGTTTGAAATGAAGTTGAGCGCAAGACTTATTACATTTTTTCGTGACGAGAATTTGAAATGAAATGGAGAAAAAAAAGTTCACTTAAAAAACTTGCTCCATCGACAAAGGACATGAGTGAGTCCCCAAAGACAAATAATGTCGAATGAGTGAAATAGGGGACAAAGCGCTAGCCTTGTTAAAAGAGTGAGAAAAGGGTTTCACTGAAATTCATAATAAAAAGGGGCACAGAATATATGGAATTCATGCAAAGATTTTTTTCTGCCATAGTCATAGTCATGCAATCAAAATGAATGGGAGGAAAGTGTGAGATGGAGAGAGATCCAGTCAATATCAAAAGATGTTTGAAGATGTCAAAATAAGGTAAAACTCCTCGCCCTATACTTTTATAGCACGAGGAAGAGACACATACCTGTCTCATCCACAAATCTAGTCAAGTACGTATCTTCACAAGTCAATAGAAAGCAAAACTGTTAAGTGAAAATTTCAAAGGTGAAAAAAGTGGCAAGCAAGACGCACTGCTTGATAAAAATTGATAGATATGCATTGGAATTTTTGGAGAAAGTAGAAGGCAAACATTCAATTTTTTTTCAAAGAATGACTCACTCAGCTGCCGACGGCAGACATAGAAGTCAAGGAACATCGTGATCAGACCTGAATAATATTATGCTTGAATGGTGAAGAAAGCGTTTGTTTGCAAACAAGTCAATGTCGAACAAAACTATTTTTATGCTACAAAAGACATCAAGGAAGAAAAGGATCAATGGCTATTTACGCTCCCAATTGTGTTCCAACAATCTTCATTTTACTTTGCTTGAGAATCTGATGGCGGGGAAAAGGTTTAGGTATTCTAGCATTAAATTGTTTTGATGGATATGACTTGATGGCAAAAACAACATTATTTTCGTACGAGAGAGATCATGTTAAATCTCGCGTCTTCTTACGATTAGAAGGGTACGGCAGTGAACTTGTAAACAGGAAAGATCTGCTGTTTTCGTGATCATTTCGCAATAATCATAAAATAAAACTGCCTTCTTAATGGAATGTTTGCCATTCAAAATGGAGTGATTCGAGTTTTGAAATCGATTTTCAGTCAGACCCAGTTCCAGGCTTATGGCGTTAGTCGTGTCGTGTCCATTCTTTTGCAATTACAAAATGAAATGTTCGTTAATTCCGTTGCTGCTGATTTCGTAGTTTGAGAATACGAATACACGAAATATTCTTTGTTAAACATGATACAAGTGGCTATTAGCCCACAAAAACAATGAAAACTACGAAATTTTACTCTAGCAAAACCTGGAACAAACAACAAACTTTCCACGAAATCTTAAACTGACGACATAGTTTGGCAGCAAACAAATCCAAACCTATTTGTCTTTTGGAAAGATTTAGCGGAAAAATTGTATTTAAGCTAATAAATCTACAAAGAACCGAAATTCTTGATTCTTGTGTGGAGTACTTTGAGTTAACTTTATTTTTTAGTGTGGACAACGGAATCCTCGGGATACATGTAAATATCACGTTCATACATCATGTCAATGCACGATATATATTTTTTTTGCAAGTAATGTCCTCATTTCATTCTCTCTTTTTCTTCAGCCCGACAAAAATAAATGTAATGTAATAATGGAAGTGCCTTAAAACCACGGAAAACACCGGCATTATCATGATAACACACCATAAATACATAAAAAACAAAACGATTTCCATAAGTAGAGTACACGAATCATCATAAAGCCCTGTACTCATCTCACTCTAAAAAAAGAGTGTGAGAAAATGTATAGAAAAACGTGTATTACATCTCTCTTTATGTATTCCGACATGGCTCCACAAACAAAAAAAGTAATGCTGCTAGATGGAAGACGAAGAAGTTGGAAGGAAAAAAATATCCAAGAAAGAAACCAAATGTCCCATAAAGGATACCAGAGAATGAATAAGTTTACTCGTTTTTCATGAACAAAGTTGACAGCATGAGGATTTCTCCATGAAGATCTATGAAAACAAAAAGTGAGAATAGAGCGGGACAGTGAGAGGAAAAAAAATTCCCTTTCATGTGCAAAATGAATTCGAAGGAAGGAGTGGGAGGTAAAGGAAAAACCTGAGATGGGAATGTTTACATAACAAGAACTACACAAGAGCATTAAATTTATCAAAGTACACACGTCACNAAAAAATATCCAAGAAAGAAACCAAATGTCCCATAAAGGATACCAGAGAATGAATAAGTTTACTCGTTTTTCATGAACAAAGTTGACAGCATGAGGATTTCTCCATGAAGATCTATGAAAACAAAAAGTGAGAATAGAGCGGGACAGTGAGAGGAAAAAAAAATTCACTTTCATGTGCAAAATGAATTCGAAGGAAGGAGTGGGAGGTAAGGGAAAAACCTGAGATGTGAATGTTTACATAACAAGAACTACACAAGAGCATTAAATTTATCAAAGTACACACGTCACGTGAAAAAACGAGCGTAATGTAAGTTTTTAGCATTTGATTACTTACCAAAAACCATTTTTTTTACAAGAAATGTGCCATTGGTCGGCCTATTTGGGTTGAATTCATTGGCGTGGAATTTCTATAAACCAAAACCATAACTTTTCCTGGAAAAGTTTTATGCAATTTTCTCAAAAGTTCATCCTTTTGAATATTATGCTAACAAAAGTATCAGAACTGTAGAGCAGATTCTGATTTGATTTTTGCAGCCTATAACAAGAACTACACAAGAGCATTAAATTTATCAAAGTACACACGTCACGTGAAAAAACGAGCGTAATGTAAGTTTTTACCATTTGATTACTTGCCTAAAAACCATTTTTTTACAAGAAATGTGCCATTGGTCGGTCTATTTGAGTTGAATTCATTGGCGTGGAATTTCTATAAACCAAAACCATAACTTTTCCAGCAAAAGTTTTATGCAATTTTCTCAAAAGTTCATCCTTTTGAATATTATGCTAACAAAAGTATCAGAACTGTAGAGCAGATTCTGATTTGATTTTTGCAGCCTGCAGGCAGGAATACCTATAATTGGTCCCAGTAGCAAATATTGTAGTGATGCGTAAAATAAAATTCAGCTTTCAAAGGTAAATTGATATACTATAGATTGATTCAGTAACGATTTAATACAAACTTGTCACGTTGTCATAAAAATCAAATGCAGCTGGTCTGGTCCTTGTAAGAAACATAACCTTCTTGAAACATGTAGGAAAATACTTGAAAGATTTTTTTTCATTAGAGAGTGTGACATGCTGCACAAATCGTATCCTCTACACTTCCAAATTCTAAATTTTGTGACCTTTGCTTCACCCAGCACAAAATACTACTTTTTTCCCCAGGTAATTGAAGCCCACCAAAAGTCAAAACCAAAGGCCAGAACATGTAGATACATGCATCCACAATCTCCTGACATGTTACAAGCAAAATGATCTTATGAGGTAATTAGACGTTTTTTAAAAGGCATCTAAAACTATTAGACGGATCTTTACAGTTTACGATAGTACATACAATTCTGTGAAGTCGTTAATAGCACGTTCCCTATCTAAAAAACAACCTCTTTCCTCCCAATTTGAGATAAAGTATTTCTGTGTACTCTGCGTATATGTGGCTTGCATAAATAACGTAAAACATGTGTTAGGGATAAATCCAGCAACCAATCTTCTTTTCCAAGTTTTTCTTTTCAATGCATAAAAGTGCAATCAGTTATCGAGAGCTAAAGAGTCAAATTAGAAACTCATGTTTTTTAAAAGTTTGCTCGTACAAACAAAGATTTCTTCTCTTCCGAGTTTTTTCTTTTCAATGCATAAAAGTGCAATCAGTTATCGAGAGCTAAAGAGTCAAATTAGAAACTCATGTTTTTTAAAAGTTTGCTCGTACAAACAAAGATTATGTGTTTATGTATTAACTGCACTTTCAGAAGTTTTCTTTTTGCTTTTTTACAGGAGATACTTTTTTTTACTTTCGGGAAAATGGAATGAGAGAGAGGTTCTGGCATTCACCATTGCGCGTCTCATGTTCTCCCCGTGCTCTTGACAGCAGAGATACATGTCAGAGTTTTCTGGAATGATGATGATACTTGTGCACACATAAACAACATGAATAAAGTTTAAAATTGAATGAAGAGATTTTCACCATAAAATCTATACCGATCAGATTTTGAAAAAGTCACTTTAACATGGCATGTGCGTAAATGGAATTTTCCGAAGTTGTTTTTTTAACAAAAACAGTAGAGAATGTTGAAGTGAACTATAAAAACCAGGTGTAAACTGAAACTATTGAAACCAGAAGCCATAGACAAAAGCATCATTGAAGGTAAGCTTCATGAAATGCCTCTTTTACCTGATCCACTACAACTCCATACATACTTCCCTTAGCGACATCATGGAACAGTAAAGTGGTTAAAACCTACTGTATTCATGTAGGTACGAGAAGGTTTTTTCGGAATAGAGAAAAATTGTGAAAACTGGGAATTTTGGTACAAATAGAACCCCACATGAGATAGAGCAAATCTATCGATGAGATTTCACTTTCACGCCATATCTCTCTGAAAGCGTACCTTCCAAACTTTAATTTACATTTTACCAGTGCAAATGTAAATAATCAATGAGTTGGAGATAAAAAGGAATACATACGTTCTGTATAGAAATGTTACTATCGACGTAATTTTCAAATTCCAGAAAATTTTCTAAGCCATATTGATTCAGCCTGAAGCTTGCAATAAGAACGAAGTTTAATTTCTTTTATCCAACCAAACACATTTTTTTAGAAGAAAGTTGACAAGTCCTAAATATTAAAAATATTGATGAAAGAAAAAAAAAACTTCGTCCAAAACAAGAAATATCTATAAAAAAAATTACTTAATGTGACAGGCTTACAAATTACGAGATTCTTTAGAAAATTGTTCGCACTGCTCATCTGGACTTTCTATAAAAAGTAGAGTAAAAAAGGAAAAGAGTTGTAGAAATAACCACGAACTAATCTAGCTTTAGAACTAACAAGTATTTTGCAGTCGAATCTCCTTTTCCTTAATGAAAATTTCTTCAAACAGTAATAGCTGATGCTATATTACATATAGAATGCCAAAATAAAGGAAACTATTAAAACTTGCATGACTTCAAAAATCTGCATCACATTTCATAAACATATTTTTATGCTGGAGCCGGTGCATTTTCATTTTTATCAACTCATGTCATCGTCCTAAAGTTGGGGAAAGTATAAATAAAGTTATTCTAGCTGCCGCTGCATCCTGTGCCTCTTCCAAATTATTCCGGACGACTTTAGTGAAGCGGAAACGACTATTTTCTCGCTTTACTTCCCATCAGCACATACTACTCGTTATATGGCACGTACATAGTAGTATATACTTTCCCTTTCTACAGCCGTGTAATTACAGACTTTATGTTCATGGCACTTTTTTAGTTGTTTTAGTCTAGGAAGTTTTTTTTACCTGAAAATATTTTTCCCCACGTAGTTTTGCGGAATGAAAAAGTTCTTTGCTCAAAATGAAGATAAAAATAGCATATCATATTGTTCAGGTGAAACGGGAAAAGACATGATGCCAAGTCAAGAACAGGAAAATGTGAGGTTTTGTCCTCTTGTTTGTGACAAAAGGAATGCTTTTGGTTTTTTAATATATAAAAGTTTACTTAATATTTTAGACGTTCTAATCAGCACAATCTATCGCCCGTACGTGGTTCCGTTTACAGAGAAATTCAAATAGACATCCACTGATAAATTATAAAAAAAACTACAATATAATGTAAAGGTAAGACGTAATGCATATCCGAATCAAATCAGAAGAGGAAAACAGCTAATGTGGGAAACGCCTGGATTTTCCAAATAAGAATACTCCGAACTAAAACGATTTAGATTGCATGAGATTTTTGTTCTGTACACATAACAAAAACACGTGTAAAAATGACAACCGACTCTTTCAACAAAAAAAAAACGACATGCCAAATGCCTTCTCCACAGCACAACATTAATCTGACAAGAATCTGGTCTGGTCTTGGTCTCTGTTAAATCTTGTAAACAGAACCTATGAAAACACAAAGCAATGGTTTATCAATGTTCCTCAACTCAAAAGTCAAGCTATAGTTTTGTAGCTGTTGTTGACGAAAATGACAGATCCTTCACGAAAAACTAGGGAGATTTTGTTATTGTAGAAAAGTCTTAGGTAAATATACATTAAAAGGTTCCAATAACATAATTATTATTCTTTTACACTTCACCCAATTTCTAGCTCCATTCCAGAAATCACGCAATAAAATGTTTATGCTCTTGCTAGAAGGAGCAAGCTTTTATTCATACATCTCACTTTATTTTTTTGAAAAAGAAATGCTACTGACTACTGATGAAGTAGACCATAATTAGAGTAAAGTGTAGTAATTATATAGCTACTTACGACGTAGGGATGAGTTATGGTTTTACGGAGAATTCTTTCCATGAAGCTCAAGCATTACTTTCAAGAGATGAACTTCATTTTTAGAGAGATGAGTGGGTACACATTACATTTCTTTCCCTTCTTTTCAAATGTTATTTCGCCCTTAGGACGTCTCAGCAAGGAAGATGGAATGGAATGAAACGGATTTGAGGGTATGCACCAAGGGATGCTAAATAAACTCTAGAAAAGTTCCATCCGAGAACGAACAAACTTTTCATGTCAAACAGGAGTGTAAGGTCTTGAGTAAACAAAATGCTGACAACATCCATCTCTGTTCTGTCAATGAAAGATTTTTCTTGTCTGGCCTCTAGCAAGGTAAAGAATACTACCAGTCCTTAGATCAGAGAGGGATGGATGTTGTGCATGTGGGAGAATTTGTGAATGCGATTGCGAGTAAGTAAAAAAACTGTTTGAGTTGAGAAGAGATCGGAACGAAGAAGGAAAGTGATGATGGAACGTGAGATTTGTGGCTACAAGCATTAACGGCTATTAAAAACATTTTAGGTAAAAACAGCCTTCAAAGAATAACATGCATACAAATTTCCAAGCTTAAGCTGGCAGGTCTGGAACGATTTTTTAACGCTGCAGCATCCCTATTCTGTTTTCCGGAACGAACAATAATATTTTGATATTCGGAAGAAGGATGATGATCATTTGATGGATAATTTTTTTCTCCTTCTGAGCAGTAAACATGATCTAAACCTGAACATTTTTGGTTTAGCTGATGAATTAAAAAAAATAGAATTACAGTTTTTTCTTCTGAAAGTATTAGTTTCGGTGTAAGAAACTGACTTCATGCATGGGATGAACTTAACATTGTTCGCGTTTTCTAGGAATGTGGACCGCCTCTCGTCATAATTCTTATTGATTCTGTCCACGGAAATATGTGGTTCACTGACTAAAAAAGCCAGCTGGGATCTAACAACCAATATTTCCCTTTCTTTTACTTTGTTATTTAAGAAATTGCTTGATCTACCTATCTAATTCACTCTTAATTTATATGAAGCCAAATATCTCATGGCTTCGCCCTCACTCCAACTTATATGCGGCGTCTTTCACGGACTAATGCAATGAAAAAACTCCCCCCTTCCTTCCGTAATCATTTAACCTGCAAGTATGCCTACACATCTACACAAACTTTTTTTTAGGTAGAACAGGTAAACATACATACCTAATCGGAAGGTTTTTTTAAGGGAAACGCCCAAAAAAATAACATTTTTACTGTATCACACATCACATCGTACATGATGGGGATCGTCTCATAATGTTCTGATATCTGCTTTCCAAAAACCAACATAAAAGGAGATAATGTGCTATTGTTTTAACTTTACTATTTCGTTCCAGCCACATTACTTCTTCTTTTTTTCTTACCGTAACTTTCTCGTTAATACAAGATTTGGAAAAGCATCCAAGTTTTACGAGTCACACCTAAACATTTATTTCGTGGGGGAGCATGAAACAATCTGAGAATTTGAGATGCAAATTGCACATACAACGTCATAAAATGGTCTTCTAGTATCTCTCGCATTCATGCAATTCTAGGGAATATGTCACGTAATGCACGCTTCGTTTTCAGATTCCAAAGAAATGTGTATTTAATGGGAAATAAATGAGAATAGTAAAAATAAAAAACCAAAGGTCAAAAATGAAATGAACACATTTACTGATTACAAAGGTACTCCAAATACGCGATGGGCCAGTGCTTTAGGGAATACTTTTGACTGCGGAAATCGAATTCATAAAAAATTAGAGAAATGCAGCAGATCTCTAAATCTAATGGCGCTCCAATAAAAATGGGCGCGGTCGTTTCTTCCCCAAACTCCCACTCTTTCCACAGGTAAAAAAATTAAATGCAACACCATTTGATTCGAATTATGCCGATCGACAAAAAACATAACATGAGGAACTATGTATCCTTCCTCCCATCTTATATTTTTATTTTATTACGTAGCGACTAGTCTACAGCCGGAGCTGACAGGTTTGTGCGAACAAGCAGCCGAAGCGCAGTAATAATTAGTGAGTGCGAGCTTTCACAGGAAATTAGCTGCTTTTTGTCGTTCAACTGAAGGTCGACGAATGCAAAATGATTCAGTAGGGAATGGCAAAAGCGACATTTTCAATGTACAAAATGGGGTCTGTCAAGGATGGTTGATTTTAATTATAAAAAATGTGCTTCCTCCCATGAAATATTGATCGTCAAATGCTTATTACTTATTGCCACAGAAGAGCACATTTTTGGTGAACAATGTAACAAGTTGAATTTATTCGCGTGGTTTGGTTTGGTTTTGTTTGAGTGTAACAAAGGAAGGGAGCCAAACATTTTGGCACCTCCGCTCATGTCAAATTCCATGTACGGCAATGTGATGCGATGCGATAGTTTCATGGAAAGAAAACCTGGGCAGTAAATCTATTCCCCAGGTTTCTCGGCACCTTCTCCCCAAACAATAACAAGCACATTAGTATCAATAAGATCAAATTTCGTCTTTTGTTTGAGATTTAATGTGGGCGTTTTTGAAAAATTGTGGCAACTCCATTTTTTACAGAAATTATACAATAGAAATATCAAACATGACTTTGGTTAAAGGAGTGACTTCAAAAAAACTTGGGCTTTGTCAATCAAGATAAGAATAATAAAGGATTCTTCTAAATTCACAGAAATGTACAAAGCCAAAAAAATCTGATTTTTTGAGTACCATTGGATTTTCAAGCCTACAAAATATTTTGCTCCCAGTGACTCGTAAAACCATAAACGTCAGATCTTTTGCAGCAATCTAAGATTACATAATGAGATGAGAAT
>JAHZMX010002654.1:0-15040 GCA_027743895.1 Seira musarum | reverse complement strand
ATAGAATGCATGGAATTACGTTACGTGAGGTTTCATGTCATGACTCACCTTTTCTGATCGTGAACTGACTTTGCTCCAGTTACAGGGATTTTGTAAGAACAAATACCTGCACGTGAACAGAACTGAAAGACTGATTGTGAGAATGTTTCTTCTTTCTTTTGTAAAAAAAGTGGTTGGACAGATTAGCTACCTATACACATTTATTATGGTACAGCTAAAGCTCTGCATAACGGCTAATTTGGAGACATAAATTAACGGATTCATGAAACATAAGACATAGCTTCTTGCATGTTTCATGTCAATACAATAACGCAATACAATTTGCCCCGACATTTAACTTTCGTCTCATCAGCCGATAAAACCCGTTAACTCTGAACGATATACAGAGGTTTGATTTGACCGTATTGGTATGAAAAAAGCTATTTCCGATTTCTCCAGAAGAAGATGCCATTCCATTCCAGTAATAAATGATTATGGTATGATATGATCATGATCAGGAGCATGATTATGGCGTAAGGGGTAGTGAAAAAAGCTCAGCACTATATTTTCCTACTCTTTTGATGAATTACAGCGTGTGCCTTTCCCTACGACTGACACGACTACGACTCGAGTAATATTCACCTCAGCTCGTGTCATGTCGCATGAGATGACATGACGTGACATTAGTCTGACATGACAGTTTAATCAATTTACAATTTCACAGACAAGTAAACTTCCAGGTTCCCTACTTTCACAATCAATATTGAAAAGAGAAGCGATCAAAGTGCACTCCGTGTCCGGCATAATAAATTTCATCGGCTGCATAAATACATATTCTCAATTTTTAAATAATTCAATTTAGATTTCTCCTCAGATACCCCACCCACTATAATTTCACTTCCCTAAATAGAGCCAAAAATTTATTTCTTCCAATTGCAATAACCTGTAATTGAAGTAACCCATTTAGTAAGCTAAAGCTTTAAGTATGCATCAATAAATGTGGCGAAAATTAATTTACTTTGATATCTCAAAGTAACAGAACGAACGACTTGAGCATAGGTTTCCGAAATTTCTGAATTACGTCATTTCTAATTCTAGCATTTATAACTGATTGTGTTGTTGACAATAAGTACTTGTTTGACTGTGTGGCCTTTTCTACTGAAGTGAACAAAGAGTTACAATTATAGTTTAAAAAATTCTGAGAATATCAACTGGGTGTCTCGGCAGAGTATAAAAGGCGTCGTAGCTTCAGCTCTTCTCTTCATTTCTCTTTTTTACTCAAGCTAATTAATAACATGTAGTTTACAACTGAAATTCCGTTACCTCCTCGGGTAAGCAAACTGTTTACTTACTTGAAACTGGCACTTTTGAAACTTTGTATTTAACACATGATGAATGATAATAAAGAAATAACTCAAAATTAATTGCTCACTAAAATAAACTGGTTCTTGAAGATATTTTCTATTTGTTTCTTGAGTTTTATTACATCACTTTTAATTTAACTATGATTCAATGACTTATTATCGAGATAAATTTTATATAAGAGTGAGTAATTTAAAAAATTTTAAATCACAAAATAAACTTCAGGGATTAATTAGGAATGCATACGTAGTACGTAATACACTCTGCGATAAAAACAATTTACCCCCAACATAGAGTAGGTAGGTACAAACAAAATAGGGTTAATTTGGTGAAAATATTTTTGTGCGGTTTTCAAAGCGGCTAATGTCCATTAAAACCCGTTCCTACACATTTTCACCGATGAAGTCATTTCCCATCCAGTTTCTTCTTCGCACTGAACCGATCATTCATACAAATAAAAATGGACAGACTAAATTGAAATTAATTTTTACCTGCAGGCCACGTCAGGAACAAATTGATAAATATTTTACGCCGTCAGATAATTATAAATGTAGTTCAACAACATGTTTTGAAACATCCTAGGGCGAAGTCTCAGTCTTAAAATAAGTATTATTTCGGTTAGATAGTTCAAAATTTTTGAATGTTAATGAGCCGACTCCATAATTAAGAACGGGACCATTCACAAGCTTCAAAGTAACCAAAACAAAACCTAATTGCCTTGCTCGCGTATTATAAATTACGTATTACAATTTTCACCTTGTGGAGGGGGGGGGGAGAGCGAATGAGCGAAATGGAAGCGTTTTAGAGTATTCAGTGTCACGAGAGCTAGTGCATAATATTCTTGATAAATATGCATCGATTCCCATGCATCAAAATTTAGGACATGTCACTGATATTAATTAATTTTGGCGTACATATTTCAACAGGATTGCTTTTCATTCTTTTAGAATGTTTTCTAAATCTGAAGAGTAATTTCTCTTCAGTTCTCTCCCTGAAGAGGAATCCAAAACTCTTCATCAAAACCTTTTTTTTATATTTCTAGGAAAAGGAAGTCA
Organism: Seira musarum; assembly: GCA_027743895.1. NCBI lineage: Eukaryota > Metazoa > Arthropoda > Collembola > Entomobryomorpha > Entomobryidae > Seira > Seira musarum. Next base: position 12,644 of record JAHZMX010002654.1, on the reverse strand, counting down.
ATGGGAATTTGTTTAGAATGACGGTTAAAATTCCAGGAAAATTACCCAAAGCTCAAATGAATTTCATCTTTATTACTTTTAAAACAATGCATCAATTCCATCTAATTTCTAAATGGTTTCTTCAAACTCTTAAAAAAATTCTCAAACGGGTATAAAAGGCGTGATCGTTCCAGGCCAGTTCAACAGTATCTTTTCGTAACTTATTTGTAAAACATATTCTGCTCGATACACAAGTATCAGTATGTATATAGAATGTAGTAAATCACTGATGCAGTTGGCCCAGCCTTTCTTTTACAAATTACAGATTTATGGACTTTGATTATTACTTCTGATTACGAATTGATTATTATCCATGCCTGAGTGAATACTATCATTTAAACCATTACTTTTTCAGTCTTAGAATTCAATTAAATTCTATTTTTCGCTAACCCTTTCATAAACGAGATTTAGAATTAACAAATTCGGCTTTGAAAAGATTTAATAAATCAAAATAAATTGTTTTATTCTAAGGTCTATCATGATTTTTTTAAGTGATAGCACAGTAATATTTTACGTGAAAAAATAAAGAAAAGCAGACTGTGACTGACCTATGAGAAGCGCATTTTCTTACGCTGATTTGATTTCAAGCCAAAAATTCATAAGTAGATTAACAATGGTAGGGTTTAAGCAGGGATGGCCAGCTGATAAAAATGGGTTTCTATTCTATCTTTCCATATTAAAACGGGTGGGTAAAAACAAGCAAGAACTGGGTAAAAACGGGTTGAGAAGGTAAAAAAGGGGAAAAATGGGTAAATAGGGAAAAATAAGTAAATGGGTAAAAATGGGTTTAAACCTTCAAAATTAAGTGGTTAAAAACGGGTTTAAATGGGTAAAATCGTTTTTACCCATTTAAACCCTTTTTATCCATTTTTTGGGCTAAATCTATTTTATCCCGGGTAATATCCATCTCTGGATTTAAAAAAAAGTAATTATTTCCGCAGATTTTGTTTTACTGTAAGCTGTAAACCATGTCTGATATCAAACTACCAAGTTTAGTACGAACTAGAATTTGCATAAAAGAATTTAAAAACAAAACTGAAAACAGTCACATTTAGCGAAAAAAAAGTAACTGAGAAAAAGAATAATTCATATTTAATTAAATGCAGATAACTCTTGGATCTCCTCTCTTGTTACACAGGAATAGTTTTTGTTAGTTTCTAAAACCAGTAAAGCTCACACCAGAAGTTTACTTGTCATCCAAAATGATTTTTTTATTATCCTTGGGCCGCAAAGGAAAATTTTGTGATAAAATGAATGAAATATGATATTACATGAGACATTTTATACAAAACTGAAATTGAATATTAATACTTGTCATCTTTGTCACGACTTTATTTTCTTATCTTCCACCTTCAGCAATCCTTGGAAGTAAAGTCCTGCCCACATCATCCCTCATGTTCTCGTTGCTTGTCACAATCGAGTCTACTGTGATTCCAGACACATCCGGGGAAATAGAAGACTGCCGACTTTCGTCCACAATAATCCGGAGAACATGTTTCTTCCTCAGTTGGAGTCGGAGACGATACATTCCGTAACTGAATATGATGAAGAAGAAGATGCACACGAAAATGGATATGAATGTCGTGATGATTGCAAGCAACGGTTTCCTTCTCCAGTTCATAACGGAATAAATGTATTCACGGTTTTTGGGATATGTACCGTTCCACATTTCATAACACACTCTGAATAAATTAATTACATATTACAGACACAATTACAATCATAAATCAATTCTGAAATATAATTGCCCATTTACGTGAAGAAGGCGTAGTAAAGGGCAAATCCCACGACAAAAATACAATGTGCAATCCTCGTCGGCACTGCCACAACAAGGGCGTCCGTAATCGCCATAATGAAGTTGAATAAGTGCATAACCAAATTGTGAATGTGTTCACACGCTCCAACATCCGGGATTTCAGTCATCCCATCTAAATTTTAAGGAATTCCAGTTTACAGTTCTGACCTCAACGGATTAACATGAAAAGTTCAGAGATAGCAATAATGACTTTTTGGGAGAATTCGAATACAAAGCCAAATTAAAGTCCGTTAATTTTAAGTGCACCAATTTGTCATTATTGCCGTCTCTAAATAATAATTATAATTTATTCCATAATCAAATTACGATTTACGTGAGGGTACAACTATAAACCAAAATCCGAGACTGACAATGGCCGGGAGGACTTGGACTACGCTCAACATCATCCAAATAATTTTGCACGCGAGTGGTAGTCTTCCTTCACAGCAGTTCGTTACTGCAACCGCTATAGCATTTGCGTTCGAATTCATCTCATTTGACCTCCGCTTTTTGATGAAGACCCACAAAACGTAGAAGAAGGCAATGACGGAGTACACCAATTGCGCGAGAAACGACTGGATGGTGAGGTAAATGACATAATAAGGTCCAAAGAAAAAGGACGCGCATGCACCAGACATCAAACCAGAGATGAAGAAGGCCATGTAAAGAAAGCGGTACAGGAGATACCGGAACGAGATTGGGGTGAGTGGATCGTGCGGGTCGAACCATTCCCACTGGAAATTATTATTGTAAAAAAAGAAGCAAAATTAAAAAATCTAAACACTTTGAATACCTCTTTCCGTCTCTTGAATGACCGATATAACCAGAGTTCACTGATGAGCGAACCCAAACGCAACTAAAAAAACTCACTCTCGTTTAATATTATCATCCTAGACCTCCAAATGACGAATCAATTCAACAGAACGAAAGCCGTTACGTTTGAATAAAATAAAGTTATGAAATAATAATAATAATGCTTACGTTTGACTTCCAAAAGTAAACTTCGCTGATCCCGCTGGGGCGGATGTCTCTCTTGATTACATCCCATTTTGAATTTGGCATTTTATCAATTTTAAATTTTGAAACTTGTGATTTGAGGTGGTGGGCATGGTCCGATCATTTTGTGGTTGTAAACAAAACTTGAGGAGAATTACCGAATTTTGGAATCTAAATAGCTTTCTTTCCTTATTCAATTTTTTTTTTGTCCAGACAACTTTCATTTCGAAGATATGCTAGGGTGACAAATCACGAATAGTTATGGCGAGAGAGATAGCGTAAGCTGAAGAAGAAATATGCGTGGTAAAGAAATTCTAGACTTGAAAGAGGTCTTAAGTTGCCCCGGGGTTGACTGATTTGGTTATCTTCCGATTTGTTTAAAGAATTCAGTGCCCCGCCCAAGTGTAAAGAAAGGGGTTCTGTGCACCCAAGAAAATATAATTTGTTAAAATATAGAGAAGCTATCAAATTTTAATGCTACTTTATTTGTGCATGACCATTTTCCTTTTACGATGCAAAAGTATGCATAGGTCACTCCATGCAATACAAAGTTTGCCATATGAAACTGTCGCTTTAATTGAAGTTCTGTTTAAAATTATGACTCTAAAAAATCAAAGCTTTTTATTTTCAACGGTAGATGACAATTAAGTAATATTTGCAGTCGATTTTGCTTCGTCAGTTCCCTGTGCATCTGTAGGAGGTCCAGCCTCTGCCAATCCCACCGAATCTGCGACATTTGCCTCATCAGGGCCCACTTGTTTTGACTGTCCAGGTTGGACTTGTCCAACTTGCCCCGCGCCTTCTTTTAGGTACATCCGTCTAAAGACTAGCTTTAAACGGTAGAAACCATAACTAAATAGAAAGTACGCGAAAGGACAAACCAATGTCCCAGCTGCTGACGCGATAACTGCTTTACCAGGTTTATTTTTCCAGTCGAGGACTCCGTAAATGTGTTGGCTGGAATTGGGTGGTGCGTCATGGGGTACCGGATATTTACCGTCCCATATTTCAAAGAGATATCTGCAAAATAAGGTATGTCGAGTAAGTATAATTTTAAAGAAACTTCTAATTGAAATCACGGCATTTCCAAATAAAATTCAGATTTTCTTACGTGAATAAGCAGTAAGCGAAAGCGTAAAAAGTAACGAAAATACAATGAATGGGACGACTTGGAATTGCAATTATAAAAGTATCCACCAAAGCCCCAATTGCATTAACAGCGTGAACAAAGAAATTGTTTACTTCTTGGCATACGTTTTTCAACTGGATTTCCTCTAAAAATGAACAGAAAGATCAATATTGTTTTAAATTTTCGTTAAATTAATTACGGTTTCAAAGGTTGTATAAAATTTACTTGCAACGACAAACCAATAGCCAACAAAAACAAAGTACGGGGTAACCTGCATTAAAAAAAATCATACAACATTTTTCTGGTCATTTCACTTCAAACGCATTTCAAATCAAATACGCTAATGCCACATGTACCTGAATTATGGTTAGAAGAAGCCACAAAATTTTACAAACCACAGGTGGTTTGTCCACCAAGTGGTCTTCTAACTGGGAGGCAACCGGAGGATTCTCACTATCTCCTCCAAGTGACACTGTGGTCCGAGTGGTACCAACGGCTGCCCTAGATGCTTTCCTTTCCTTGAAGAACATCCACGCAACATAGGAGAAGTAAATGATTGAGTATAGCACCTGCAGAGCGTATGATTGGTTTGTCAAGTAAAGGAAAAAGTGTCGATCCGAGTAGCCTGTGCAGAGACCTATCCAAACAGTTCCGAAGAAGATAATCATGAACACAAGTCGGAAGATTAGGTACAGGATCGATACTCGTTTCGGACTGTCGTACGGACCAAACTTTTCCCACTGGAATTGAGGAAAGAACAAAATCAGAAGAATTTGTATTTGTATTATTTCCGACGGAATTGATGGCAAGGAGTAGGAAACTTCCCACCAAATCCGTGTGTCTAAGTCATACGCAAAAATGTTCTTCAGAATTAAAATTGAAAAAATTACGTTGGTTTTTAGAAAATAGATTTCCGTAACTCCATTAAAGCATAGATCCCTCCTCAAGTTGGCCCAGTTGATTTTCATTTTTACAAGGTCAGCAGATCACGGATTACTCCTTCCAACTCCTTAGCTTTCCATTTGCGGGTGCGAGAAATTGAATTCCGCTCGCCTTGAGGTACCTTCGAGATTTCAGTTTTTTTTTCCGTTAAATCTAATCCTTCCCAGAAGCCACGCAATGGGGGTAACACTAAAAGATTAAAAGTTCACTGCGAATTTAGACCAACCCATTTTTAACAGCAGAAAGTCGCGAGTAAGCCAGATATTTCAGACTGCCCCAAATTCAGTACATGAGTTACCTACATTTCGCCTTAGCAATTCTTCCGCGTCACCGTGAAGTCTATTTAATGTGGAAATACAAGTTGCGAATAATTTTTCATGTGGAATGCAAATTCAGAATTCAAAAGACCAAAAGTTCTTCTTAAGTATATATAGCCCAGAGGGAATAAAATTCCAGAAGGGATTCAGAAAAGAAATCCGTTTTGGTTATTTGAATCACGATAAGTAAATTGCTGTAACCCCTAAACCAAATGCGTTACATCATGTCATCATTTCATTATTACTTAATTAGTTAGCAATTCCATTGTGTTTTGTGCATGTTGAAGGCTTGTCGTAAAGTTCATGAATGAANATCCGTTTTGGTTATTTGAATCACGATAAGTAAATTGCTGTAACCCCTAAACCAAATGCGTTACATCATGTCATCATTTCATTATTACTTAATTAGTTAGCAATTCCATTGTGTTTTGTGCATGTTGAAGGCTTGTCGTAAAGTTCATGAATGAAGTCAAGTTGTTTTACAGACTTTAGTAAATATTTTAAATTTAATGGTAATTTTTATTTTCAAAATCTCGCCCAAATTTAATATCATCAGTTCCACCATAACCTACTGGTCTATCAACAATAAATACTTGAGACTTGCTCATACATTTCGATTTCAGGTAAATTCTTAGTCTATAAATGCCCCAACACGTGATAAAATGAAGAGCTACACAGCAGCCGAAGGTCACACCAACACAAGTGCCTACAGCCAAGCCCGGCTTACTTCCCCAGTCTAACATGGGATAAATGTAACCACGGTCGTTGGGGTAGTCTCCGTTTAAAATGTCGTACAGTAACCTGAAATATACAATAAATAACTTCAGTTAAATTATCAAAAAAGTAAAGCATTCCATTCCAGTGACGCGTGGACTTACGAATAAAGGGAATATCCCATTCCAGAAATGATGGGGAAGATAACATGCGACTTTCGAATAGGCACAGCAATCACAAAAACCTCCAACAAAGCCATCGGTGAATTCATTCCTGTGAGTGAAGACATTCACGAGTGTTTCACAAACTCTCTCATCTTCTTTATGGTCTTTGAATAAAACGGTCCAGTAAATAGCGGTCACGACATAGGGAACGTTACACAAAACGTTGTGGAGAATCCAAATGATTTTACAAATCCATGGAAGTTGATAGTCTTCATTGTGATAGGAGAACTCGGGCCCGCATGCGACGTGTCCCAAGGTGTTATTATTACTCACTGTTGAGGTTGAAGAGGAGGTTGTGGGGCTCTTTTTCCTCCAAATGATTTTGTATGAAACGTAAAGGAAGAAGAGGACAGAATAAATAAACTGCAAAAGGAAAGTGAGGTTGGTGAGGTAAAGGAGATAAAATCCATTTGGGGTAATGCATACAAAGTTCTGGATCAAGGTTCCAAGGAAGAAGGCCATGTACAGAAAACGATAAATGTAATAGTAGATGGACACGGGGGAGTTGTGGTCGTGTGGGTCGAACTTCTCCCACTGAAAATTATAATTTTTTTTATTAATTCAGGATGGCATTCATGATAAACGAAATCAATGGGGATGTTTTTGTCTTATGAAACTCAAATTCATCTTAAGTTTTAGTTTTTACAAACCTCACTTTTCCAAAAGTAAACTTCTGTCACGCTGTTCATATCAAAGTCTGCTTTGATCGCAGACCAATTGAATTTCAACTTCATCTTGAGCAATTATAAACACGAAAAAAATTATCAATGTAAAAAAACTATATATGGGGCAATGTAAGAAACTCCTTATTTAAAGTTCATTTCCTTCCGCTGGACTTTGGGAATCACGGTCTGATTTCCAAGAGCCATGGCCAAGCCAAACTGATTTATTTCTGCGAGGAACAATTAAGAATTGCAAGCGAAACTCAAACAAACTTGGACTAGCCAATTTCAACTGTGAAAAAATAAAATGTTTTTATGTACTCCAGGCATGGCACATGGTACAAAATAAAAGTTCAAAGAACATTTGCCTCAATAAAAGTCAGCTTTAATGCAATCTTGATCTTTTTTCTAAAGAGGACCTGACCACGACCACCCGGTCACACGACCAAATAAATAGTTAAAAACACTCATTTCTTTGACTTTGACACGACTCGTGGTTTGGTTTGGTGAAGTGACACACGTGACCACGACCACCCGGTCACACGACCAAATAAATAGTTAAAAACACTCATTTCTTTGACTTTGACACGACTCGTGGTTTGGTTTGGTGAAGTGACACTCACGAACAGTGTAATTGGATCTGCCACAATTTTTGCATGAAATGATTTAATATTGCAAAAATCAAGATAAATTGAGAGAGTTGCATTGCATGAATAGAATAGGTAGGTACTTAGGTGCGAAAAATTAAAGATCTGATTGGATTCAATTCAATGTCTGATTTAATTGTAATTAGATTGGAATGAATAAGACTCATAATACACAGGCGCATTCATTTTCCCAATCCTTTTAGCAGCGGAATAATTGCTGCTGCTTCGTTCAATGAGCTACATAGTCTGATGGTCTGGTTAAGATTTGCAGTTTCTGTTTTTGCAACTGTTAAACTTCTAATTACAGAACATTTATAAGCTCAACACATCAATACGGCACAAGACCTGCCTCAAAATAAAGTTATTGGTGTAATATGAAACTTTACGGTAATGTGTATGCACTCACAGGAACACCTTCACTTTTGTCGGGTGGATGACTTTGAACAAATTATTATGAAAATTGGAGAATAAAAGAATGTGTTGATTAAATAATTTTGGATTGGGTCTGAGTGTGAATGGGAAAGAATACACACACGCTTGATTTATATGGTTATGGCATTTAAAGAAATGACTTTTGAAAACTTGTGGTGTTTTGTGAACATATTCCAAGAGTTCACTTCACTTTGGAATTGGGTAAATATAAGAAAAGAATAGTATTTATATATTCTTCTTGTTGACTGTAGTTAACTTCATTCGTCATAATTATAATTACATCGAAAAAATATTGAGAAGAATTATATGCACACTTTATCTTATCTTCAAATTAAAGATAAAAAACATTACTGTCTTTCTACGTAAAGGTGTGTGTGCTTAAATTTTAATCAGTCGCATTTTACTACTTTTTTATGTGATAACGACAATGCACTTATAAAATAAGTTTGCCTGCGAAAACGGGAACTATATAATACATAACACTAACCTAATAAACTTTAAACTTAACTTGTTCAAACATGTTTATGAAATCTAAAACTAAAACACTTTTCATTTAGTTGTTCAACTTTAATATTTCTTTGCTTTTTTCGACATAAACTGAAGCATAGGATCCTCTTCTCTCTGTCTCATCATATAATAAGCCTCCAACTCTTCTTCTGTGGGTGCGACATTATCATAAAGACTATGATAACCACGCTTTCTATCATCCGCAAGCTTATCCGCTTCACCTTGTCTTTTCTTTTCTTTCTTAAGGGCTTCCTTTAGCTTCCGCTTCTTTTGTGTTTCCTCATCTTCGCTTTCCGAATCTGAGTCTGATGATGACGACGACGATGATTCTGATGAAGATGATTTCTTGGATGCTTTCTGTGCCGCTTTTCTCTTCTTCCTTTCACGGCGTTTCTGATTCTTCTTTTTATTCTTGGATTTCTTATCTGTTGAAGATTTAGATGTTCCTGGAACAGCTTGTTCTTCCTTATCCATTTGTTCTTCTCCTGCGGAAGAGTGGGCTGCGGAACTGGCTTCGTTTTGGGGTTTGCTGGTGGAAGTGGTAGTCGTCGCTTCATCGTCTTCGTATTTCAATTTGTTATCCACTTCGACACTGTCGTTTGACTCTTTGCCGGATTCTCCGGTACAGTATGAGTTCTGCAATAAATCAATAAAATAAAGTAAAATTTTTATATGCTATGAAAACTACCAAATCAGTTTCGTCGAGTCAGTTAACTTACCCTAATTACTTTGTGGCAATTTTGGTCTACGGAATAAAGAAATTAAAGTAAGTTGTCGTGCCCCTTCTGATAGAGGAATCTCTCGAAATGTTTGCCGTGTTTAAGAAAAGGCAAGAATTCAGTTTATGCTATCATTTCATCCGAAAATTTTATAAAAATCTCACCGTATCGACTCCCCTCTTATACCAGTCATTAAGCTGTGAAAATTCTTTCTTCTGCTCCGGTTGAATCCTCTGATGTTTGAGAGTCGGACCTCGAGATCCATAATACCAGGGGGCTGAAGCAATATACTGGGGAATGTGAGGGTTTATATCCTTCCCTTCTTCGTCTACAGCTGCAGGAGCGGTACCAGCCTAAAATAATAATCATTGTAGTAAAATACCTTATCTCGATCTTAAAGGTTCACATGAATCCATTTTAATGTCATGTTCCTGTATCAATCGTTATCCATACCTTTCGAGCTTCCTCCAACTCCTTTGCCTTTCTCCAGTCCTCTCGACTCTTCGTTTTAGGCTCGTCATCATCCGCAGCCTCCTCATGCTTAGATCGTAATATTTCTGACACGGAAGGTGTAGTACTAAACGCCATATTTGAAACTAAAATCAAAAGTAAATGTATTTAGATTAAATTACTCCAAACTCTAATGTCACTTTTTCTGACGTTAAGTTCACAGTATCACTGTATAAATTGCAATCAAAACTGTCTTTATAACGCACTATAAACTATAAAATTATGATACGACCTATATATTTGGAACAATTTATTTAAGTCGTTAAATACTAAATATGTTGGTCATTTTAATGACTTTTATCCAAAACGACTGTGAAAGAAAATATATTTTTTCTGACCAAGTTTGAACTAGCCGCGCTGCGGCAGTATGCCCCTAGTCCAGTTTGACTCCGTGAGAAAGAACAAAGTCGAAGAAAAAGATTGCTATTTAGCTTCTGCTTTTTTTCCATGAAATTGAAAGAAGTTTCAAAATCGTAGTCAGGTCGGGTCGGAACTCGGAACGGAATTAATTTGCGAGATTAAATATAATGCAGAGTACATGAACAGTAATAGGTTAGCGTTCGCAAGGGCCATTAAAAATTTAAAAATCAAGATGCTAACAATGAAATAAAGTTAATTGTGTTATATTGAAATGGATTGCAAGGTTAGAAATTGCAAAAACGGACGAGGGACTGCGACCTGCGACGGATTATATTTTGTATTTAAATTAATTATGTACTTAAGTAAACTGTGCTTCCAAACAATTCAATATACTGCATTATGAGATTAAGTATGTACATGGTTATTTAAAACAAAGTTAGTTATTTTGAATTCGACAATATTGTCGGATTATTAACTTCGTCCAATAAGTATATTAAGAAATGGGAAGAGAAAAACAAGTATATTAATTGTTAGAGAAAATAAAATACACATACATTTTTAGCTTCATTCAACATACATCAAAGCAATTAAGAAAATACGCTAGGCTTTGTATTTTAATTGCCTTCAATCTACAAACGTAAAATAATATTTAAAGTACTTTACATACTAGTTTAAAGCAATGAGCTACAAAATAGATTTATTTATTTTCTGGCAGTCAGTCGCCAGTAGCTTCTTCCGAAGAAGTAACTAAAGCCTTAAGGATTCTAAAGTATTAAAAATCTAAATTATGTTAGGTAGATTCTAAATACATAACTATGCAAAAAATATCAAATGCTTATATCAAAATCTATTATTACGTCGATTCTTAATTAAAGCTAAAGGGAATATTATAAGAAAATATTGTCGCGCGCATGGGTGATTGATTCAGATTTAATTTGTCAAAATTTTCCACCTGATGTCGTTAGAAGATGCACGGGACAACTTGGTCCCCGTCTGTCTCTACTCCTTGAAAAAACATTTCCCGAGAATTAATAGATCTCTGCTGAGAAGGATTTGAGGATGGAACTTGAGCATCCTCCAAAGTATAAAAAATCGACTGGCCCTGAACCCGTTGAAGAGCAGCACGAGAAGTTGACGTTGATGGCCGCGAAGACCCTGGCTGTTCCTGGGAAACGATTGGCCCACGGGGTACTGATGGCCCATTGCCTTCAACCAACATATTTCCAAGTGCCAACATTTGGGCAAGCTCTTTCCATGCCTGGTCGGAAATAGCAGTTAGTTGTGCAAAGGTGTCTGCCTCCCGTTTAGTGGTACCTCCAATGCTGGAGTTCTGGTCGGGAACAGCCTAAAATAAAAAAATTCAAGCTTTTTTCGAACAATCATCTGAAAACGTTTGATCATTGATTGATCATATAATCACGATTTCATACCTGATCATTCGGATCTGTCATTAATGAGATTTCTTCCTGAATGATGCTTTCCACTTCTTGGAGAGCTTGAGTGGCAGAAGGGCGCTGAGCTGGATCAAGGTCCAACAGAGAAGAAATGAGCTTCTTGGTCCTGTCGCTGACATTCACGTCACTGAAAACGAAAACCAATTAATTTCACGTTTAACAGGATGCTTCGAAATTCAACACATGTTGGCTGTGCGGTGACTGTTAAGATAGGGAAGAATTAATAGGAATACAGGAAAAAGAAAATTGTGATTTCTAAGGGTTTCTTTTCACTATAGTCGACCACTGTTGAAACACCAGTCAAAACAGACATTAATGAAAGCAAAATTTATCTCACCAGGACAGAGGGAACCCAAATTTTCCTGACACGATCTTTCCAAAAAGTTGAGCGCCCTTCGCGTCGTAAAAGGGAAACTGGCCGTAAAGCATCGTATATAACACAATTCCTAGAGACCACATATCGCAAGGCTTGCCTACAAAAACAGCATTCAATTGAAATCAATTTAAATGTACTAGGCATGTTCAAGTTTAGTTTGGTCTTTTAAACAGAACTAGTATTAGAATTCTATATTTATGTGATTTTTGAGTTACCTATATACGGCTTCCCAATCAGAATGTCCGGGGAAATGTACGCCGGTGAGCCCCGTTGATCCGTAAGTTTCGTGTTGTCACTCGGCAATAATTTACCGAGATAAAACTCAGCAATTTTTATTTCCCGTTTCCTTGTTCATGATTATGTTACCTAACTTTAGGTCACGATGGACTATGTTGAGCTAAAGATAAAACACCAAAGATTTTCCTAAAAGCCGCATAGATAAGACGTAGTTTTTCTCAACCAGTATTACATTATTTATACCTGATGAAGTCTTTCCACAATGCGAAGAGTCTTGCACAAAATTCGCAGAGCCTCCTGTTCGGGTAGCTTCTTCTCTTTTATGAGATGGTTCTGAAGAGTTGTTATTTTAGTGTATCGCGGACTGAAGTCATGATTGACGAAGCAATCTACGACCAAGTAAATTTTTATGACTTCCCTCACCGTCTTCGACCCGTCTGCAGCCGTGAATGTCTCTCGGGTCGTCTCCTGTTAAAAAGGAAATACTTTTGATTAATTGATTATTTAATCCTTCTGATTCTACTTCGACTTACAGTGGAACCTCTAGAAAAGTACTTATTTTTTAACACTTTATGTAACATGAT
>JAHZMX010002653.1:0-17033 GCA_027743895.1 Seira musarum | reverse complement strand
TGTGTTAAAAACACTTTTCCTTTGTGCCATCCAAATTAATAATTTAACCAGAGTTCTGTTTTACTTTTTCACGAAAGAGAACTTTATTACTCATTAAGTCCGATAAAATTAACTGACAAGACCGAACCAGATAAAATGCTATTTTTGAACTTGAACAAAACCAGCATAATAATAATTGTGTAGGCTTTGGCTCTTCTGGTCGAGCCCAAAAGAGTTACGAAGTTAGAACAAGGGATCACCACCAAACAGTCCAACGCCAAAAGAGCGCAAACACACCCAAAAACAACGGAAAAAAAATTCTTTTTTCCTTCGTATCTACTTTGTTAGGATAACTTGATGCAACTGAAATTCAAACGCTTCGTATTCCGCATAACGCCTCAAAATCTTTTGAAAAAAATGGTCATGAGCATCTTAGTTAACATGTGTTTACAATGAGGATGTATGCCTACGTGCCATGTCATGCCTATGGCCGAATGGAGGAAACACAGATAATAGACAGACCAAGTTCATAATAATATTTTCGCTGCCGCTATGAATTCATTTTATTTTTTAAAAAATTATTAAAATACTTTGCAGCTTATTTATTTTACGGAAAGAGTAAAACGTTCTCTTCGCACTTGAAATTGTGAAGGAATTTCGAAGGAACATTATATGTCTTATTTGAAAACGCAGCATGTAACATTAAAATTGAATTGGGTGCATTGTACACACGTTCGTTATTTTCAGTGTCCATCAGAATCATCAACATTATATCCTGATTCACGATCTTTAATGTGCTTCTTTCGAAAAAATCTGCGTGAAATGTGAAATTACGAGTAACAAAAAGGCTTGAAAAGCATGCATAATACCATTAAATACAAAAAAATGCAAAGAGTAATGCATGATCAACATCTTCATCTCTTTTAAGGGAAAAAAAGCACAATTACCTATTTGTTTTGTTAGAGAGAAGTGGATGAAGATAAGGAAAAAAGGGAATATGAGATTGAGAATATTTCTACTTTGAGGACTATATACATACTTCTGGTTAAAATGTAAATATGTGCTTATCATTTCATTTCTTCGCAAAAGTGGACTTGATATGCAAAAAAAGATCCTTATTTCTGAGAGTACAAGTACCTCTGAAAAGAATTCAAAGTTATTTCAATGGTTTCCTTTTCTTTGATAAAAGAGATGAGTTCATGATTTTTTTTTCGCGAATAGAACAATGAAAACCAATGGCATCTCTACGAAATGGCTCCCTCTTGCACAAAAAAATCTCTCAAATCAGTGTATTGGAACGGAAAAACTTGCATGTTTCTATTTTTCTTATCATAATCAAGCATGTACACTTTGCATCGCATCCCACACATTCAACTTCAACGCAACGTTTTCTGCTATTGCCGCTGCAGACTCAAACTGCAGACAAGCGAACAAATGCATTTTCATGAACTTGACTCCAATAATAACACGACCATTGTGGGGGAATGAACATTCAACGAATATAAATTCCCAACATCATCATTATCACAAGAACTAATATTGTACGAAAAAGAGCAAATTCATTCATCTAACTGTTGTTTCGCATTATTATCTTTGCTTTTTGCACCTTGGGCTTTTGCTTTTGCAAAGAAGAAACATGCCGCGGAGTGCCATTTAGGAAATAAGCCTTACAATGGTGCACTACAGAGGAGAGCTTTTTATTCTAAAAGAATGTAAAAATTATGCTATTTAAAGAAATAATAAGTGCTTACATTTCATTTCTTGATGATCTTCATCGCTACTGCCGCTAGTGCTACTAGAATACATTTTTTCTTCTTTATCCTCATCTTCTTCTTCTTCTCCTTCTTCATCATCCTCAAAATCATCGTCATAATCATCATCATCATCTCCCTCAGCGTCATAACTGAAGCTACAGTTTGTTACCATTAGAGGCCTTTGAGAATGATGATGATGTGATGATGTAGGGATAATAGAAGACGGAGCTGGTAAATATTCGTAACACACTTCCTCCTCCTCCTCTTCATCCTTCGTTAGAAGAACTGTACTCGTGTTATTAAGATGGGTGGAGGATGTGCCATTGCTACCAGAAGTAGTGAAATCGACCACACGAACGGGAACAGAAATAGATTTCGGGGCACATTCCGTCGAATCAATGATCGCTGTAAATGTTGGCGTCGTCGGGATGAATTCCTCAATCTCCTTCTGAGGATCGTATGCCGCTAGGAGATGGATCACTGATAAGTTATTCCTATTCCCGGTTGATGCGGTGGTGATAAACGCTCTTTGATGATGATGGTGGTGGTGGTGGGGTTGTTGTTGATGATGAATATTATGAGGACGGTAATGGCTGCTGCTGTTATTGTTGTTATTATTATCCTGCAGCTCACAGCTTTTACTTACGTATGCTATCTCCTTATCGGGTAAAATCTTTTCCGCGTCGTAATGAATGTAGCCGTTGCTGTCATTATCGTGTTCATTGTTTCGGACGGCAGCAGCAGTAGCAGAGGAGGTGTTTGTAGATGAGCTCGTGGACGCTCCTATCATTGTATCTTCGTTGTTGTTATCTGATGAGGATGAGAGTGATAGGCATGAAGTTGAAAACGAAGATGAACATGGCATTATGACGGGAATCATTGTAACTACATTTCCACAAGAGACCTGCACGCTCAGGGTGTTATCATCGGAGGAAAAAGTGGATGAGCTCGTGGATGACGATGGTGATGAAGATGATTGCTGTCTCTGATGCTGTTGTTGCTGTGCTACTTGATACTGGCGATTGTGGTGATGCACCGATGATGTTGACTGGTCATTATTACTGCCAACTTTCATTTTCTTTCTCTTGCAAACTTTCGCGTAAATTTGATCTGACTCAAAATGTTGAGCTTTTGACGAGTTTTCTTGAAAATTGTAGGCATTCGAAGAACTGGAGCGGTAGTTGTCGTGAAAGCTGTGACTTCGACCTGCAATTCGAGTAGTTGAAATTTTCGATGGTGGTGGTGATGGGTCCTTTCGGATGCTACTTTTCTTTGTTAAAACGCCGACGTAATCACCTTCAGAGGAAGTGTAAGCAGGTCGGCAGTTTTCATATAAGCTTTGATTGGTAGATGAAGATGACGATGAAATCGAGGTCGTTATGGATGGAGCGACATCATAGTACCCAGAGCCGGAATATGTCGATGATGACGTGGAGGAAGCTGAAGAGGATGCGCATAACGGTTCAATCATACTTTGGCTTCGACATAAAAGTTTGTCATAAATTGGGGAGCCTCTGTCGTAACCCTGACCATTATTGGCTTGATTTTGTATTCGCTGTTGATCTTGTGGTATATTCATTCGTACTTTCTTTGGCCCAAGCTTCGGTTTTAATGATCCCATCTTTTCCGATTGTGAAGGTGAATTATTATTATTATTGGATAGATTCCCTGCGGTGCACTCTGAGATTTCCTCGTAGATTGGTTCGCCTGAGGGAGATACGCCACTCAAATTCACATTTTCGCATGGAATATTTGGCTTGTTTCTCATTCCTTTTGTGACATGTTGCTCCTGTTTATTCTCCAAAATGATGCGTTCAAAGTAATTTAAAATCACTTCCCTTCGCTTTTCCAGTGTTGGACAACTCCATGAAACCTCTTTAAGAGGATTGTTGGAAGGATTTGGATTGGAACGTGAGCGATGCAAAGAAGATCTTGTGGGTTTCCCTGCACCAAAGCCAACATCTATTTCTGCATTTTTGCTGGGCTTCTTCAAAATGCTATGAAGCTGTTGATGGTGTGGCTGTTGGGAGCTGGAAGAATGTTTATGATGGCTTTGAGATGATTTTGGTCTTGGCGGAGTTTTAACTTCGTGACCTCCATGTCTTTTTCCACCCCCATTAGCGGATATACTATAAGAACCTAAGGAGACTTTCCTTGGTGATCCGTGACTCACATTATGTCCCTTTGAATTCGAATTGGGGTCCACGTTTCCACTGGAACACTGTTCGTTTTTACAAGAGTCAGTTATATTGTTATTATTGTTGCTTGCGCTGTCACTGCTATTTGTGTTAGTGAGGTTGGAATTCGAGCGTCGAAACAAAAACTGACTCAGCGTTAATTTTGCCTTAGCTGCCATTGTACAGGAATTTTAATTTACCTCTTACTTCATTGAATTATGAAATTTTTGGAAACCCAAAGTTTCCGTCCAGGGCTCTTCCTGAATATTCATAATTTGATTTTAGGAAATTGAACACCCTTCAAGCCCTTGAAAGAATCTCACAGAAAACAAGCAAAAGTGAAACTGACTTGTCGTTACAAAGTCCCCACGCAACTTTGATAGCCTTAGTTAATCAGGTTTGTCACTGCGCGTAAGTATGCACATTGCCAACCCATTTGAAGTAACGACTGGCACACCACCGCACTACTCTTTCTAGTTAGTTAGTTCCTACTTTCGAACGTTCAACCATGGTTTATCGTCCATTTTTTAAAGATATCACAAAATATTGTAACTCTTCATGTTTTGATTGTTTCAGTAATGTTATTTTGTCTTACAGGATGCATGTTTACATTGCATTATGCTCTACTACCTGTCAAGCTCAAAGCCTATTAAAGCAAGGCTTAAGCTATTAAAAGTCTCAATGCAACGCCTCATCAAAGACCCTTCTTCTTTTAATGCCCTTAGAAATAATCATTCAATTAAAGTCCCAACAAGTTTTCATTTTTCAATGAACAACTTCATTTATAACTTACGGATTTAGTAAGAACTTACATTGCATTATTATTATTATTTAATAAATGACGTGGGCTTTTGCTTTGTTCTCGTAATACTTTTTTTTATATATATTTTTTGACTTGACATGTATTGCACCCATACACGATTGTCTTTTATGTTATTGCATGACCGCTAACATTGCCTTATTTACTAAATTGGTATAAGTTTTTATGTTGAATTTTTACTACGAGTATTGCGCATTTCCATGATGAGATGAGTGAAATGAAGGTGCCAGTAATAAGCTTGGTAACCTTTATTATCGTCCCTTATCGTGCCGACGTCACCTCGCCTAATCATCATCATGAATATCGAGAAGGTAGACGTGACCTGTGAGAAAAAGTCACATCATTCACTTTTCTTCTACTGAGAAACGCCAATTCGTCATATTATCATCGTAATAATCATCGTTATGATAATCGCATAATGTAATCGTTAAAAAAATGCACATATTACGTTCGTTTTGCCTCCGTTTGAGTCCCAGTCCTCCTCCCCCTCCCTTAAAAAGAATGGGAGACTTTTGAGACTTAAATCATAGACATTACGTTATATTATTATGTTGTTTTTATGCGGTTCACTCATTTTGCTTTAAAAAATGTTTTAATCTTTTTTAATCAAAAAGTGTAGATAATCGTATACATAAGAACGACGCGCGATAGTGATCCATACCACGTAAGAAAAACGCTGTAATCTATCATTCATTCGTTTGGCTCACGTCGTTTTTTCAGCTCGGCATAAAAAATTTCTCTTTTTTCGTTTAACGCTTTTGGACTATATAAAGAAATTGAATTATGAATGGCTTCTGTTTTTATGTGGGTGCATAAATGCATAAAAAATTACAGATTTTAAGAATGGTTACAGGTAGGTATTTACTTAATTCGAGTTTGATTTGAGTCATTGTTTTTAGGCATTATTTGCATGAACATTAGAATCATTTTAAAATCCCAATAAAAACTTTTTGCAGGAACAAGGGAGGAGAGTGCTCCCCTCAATCAGCACGTGAGGGAGGGTTTTACAGCGCAATAACATCTACACACACACACATGTTCAGTGTTTTTTTTTGTATTCATATCAGCGATCAACCTGAAACAATTATATTTTTCCCATCATAATAATATAAACAAAAGCTTATATGAAAAGAGTAGTTCATGAATGAAATTTGAAGAAAAATTTGTGAAGAAGAAGAGGCTTTCAAGCTTAAGTAACTTCCTTCAAAGGTGTGTATTTGTTGTTGTTGCTTTTTTAAGAAAAACTTAAAAACAGATACAGATAGATATAAATCTATTATGCATTACCATTTTGTTCGCTTTTTTTACTTCAATGAATTGCACTACTGCTTTGTTGCGTTACATGCAAAAGTGTTACATTATTTTTTTGAAGTATTGAACTTTTAGAATAAGCAACAACAACGAAATGCATTCATAAAAATTTTGCGTATTCTATTATGTGTCTTTTTTTACGGGATCATACGTGGACGAACGGGCAAACACATTAAATGGAAAAAAATAAATAAAATGATCATTGCATTGCACTCATGCATACTCATCATCATAAAACTGCTTATCTTGAACTTTGTAATTTATTTTTTAGAAACTTTTTTGTGCCATCAGAGAAACAAGGCGATAGGTAAATACTCACGTAAATTTTTTAAAAGAAATGTTAACTATCTATTACTACTACAACCACGGCTATTTATTTATATTCCATTTCGGTGATAAGATATGTGGAGGGAGAGAAGGATGAATGATTTTTGCTACTTTGTATTGTCGCTGTTGCTGTATTGTTTAAAAATATTATTACCACCTACTTACAAGACGACTATTTATCCACTAACTTAGTGACTTACTTAGAAAAGGCTGTGAAAAAAGTAAAAGACTTTGAAAATGAAAGTTGGCATATTTTTTGTCGGTCATCATCATCATAATAACAGTAAATCCTTCTTACAAGCTCAGGAAAACATCCTTTTTCGCTTAAAGTGTAAGCAGAGTTCAAAAGACGACAACAACAAGAATAAGAATTTACTCTTTTTTTCATATCTTTGCTATCTCCCACAAGTAATTGATTAGGTAATTATAATCATGAAAAACATCCGACTGTAGTTTCCATTTCAATTTAAAATTGTGATACAGAAATTATGAAAATCTTTAATCATAGCTTACGGTTTATGTAATGTAATAATCATGATGTGCACTCAAAAATAATGTTATGATATGATATGATATGATGACGATGACTGACAGCGTAGGAAGGAAGGAAGGACGAACGGAAGCAAATCCGAGTGACAACCATCTCTCCCTGTCATATCATATCGATAATTAGTTCAGCATATTATTTTAATTCACGGAATAGGACATGCATAAAATATGCAAATTAGCTGAATTCCCTAGTTATTTCTGCCATGTAGTTTAGTAGCCTCCACATTGTTTCCTCTACTCATCAAAACGTATAGTCACTTTTATTGAATGCAATTACACCAAGAGCGTGCATAATTCTCTGACTAATTACATTACGTTTCTGTGCCTAGGTAAATAAAAAATGAATTATTTCATTTTTTAATTAGACGTAGGGCAATTTGCGAAAAATGTGCTCCCTGCTCTATCTGTCCATTGAACTAATGATGAGAAGACAAAAAAGACATAATTTAATTTAATAAGTAGGTTTACCATGTGAAATAATTTTTTTGATCAAGACATTCATAACTAAATGCTATTGTGAAATTTTCAGAGTAGAGTACTCTAGAATTTTTTATATAAATATACTGAGGTGTTTCCACAAAATCCTCTCCCACAACAGGCCATTGTCTTAAATGCTTCATTAACGTAAATAGGTAGAAAAAACAGTTTTTGAAAAGTGTGTAGACTTTGCAATGATGCCATAAATTTTAATAGAAATATTTACTAAAAAAGCGTGAACTGATAAAGAGGTCTTTAGGCTTAAAAAGATTTAATATTGCTTCAAGCTCAAGCCGATTTTGTTGAAACCGCTTCTCTTTTTTCTCCTCAATTTAATTTAGTTTCAATTTCAACATAAAGTTCAATCAAGTAAAGCGAAACAGATAAAATTTGTAGCAAAGCAAATCTAAGTCAAACTATTTTTTATTGTGCCGACGCAAACGGAGCCAAAAATAAAGGAGCTCAAGCGGACTTTGATTGAGCTCTAGAAATAAAAAAAATTAAGTATGTCTATAAATAAGAGTGCAGCAATAATTTATTTCTGCAATCTTTAAGTAATGAAACAAGAGAAACGAAGCGGTACTTTTCAGACAATTCAATATTTCAAGGAATCTACTTTTTGGTATACTATTACCTAAATGAGTTCGTTTCACTTTTTTTTATCACGCTGCAAATCAGTTTTTAAAATCCCAGCAGAAGAAGGTGGTGACCAATAGCGAATGCATGTATGATACAAATTGCAATAATATGCGCAATGCCGGCATGGCATATAACCGCATTTTTTTATCTTAAAAGTTTAAATACTTTTTTCGTATAGATAATGCTATGATGATGATGATGGGGATCATGATCGTAATGATTATGAAGTGAAGTGAACGACGATGGTAATGATTCGATGATACTTATTTTATTAGCCATTTTTTCTTTACCTTTTGTTATGATTGGGATTTAAGCTTTTAGCTGAGGGAGGCGTCACGAGCTTAAAGCTCTCCTTTCGCGTATCCCCGATTCCAATTTATTTGTTTCTCTTTCCTTTTTTTGAACTTCACTTGCAAAAGTACAATTTTTTTATTATATGGTTAATGATCACTGATCAGTGGAAAATAATTATAAATGGGGTTGATAATCATAAGGTTTCTGTGAGTGTGAAGCGAGTGGGCTGCTCACAGAACCTATCCAATAAAATGCTCCATTTAATTTAGCCGTGAACAAGCTCGTTATGACTTTTGACGAGGTAGGAATGAAAAAAATAATATAGATTAGCGAAATAAAAAATGTTTCATTTCGAAGGACTTTCCATTTTTAATTCTCAAAGTCAAACAGGATAATGTACAAAATATTAAAAACAGAGTTTGTCTGAATGAAAGGGATTTAATATTTCAAGTGTAATAATGTAATTCATGCCAAAACTAATTATACAGGAGTTTTATGAACAAAAAAAATTTTCAAGATCATTATAATTTTTCGCCATTAATCACACACGAGGAGGGGGCAAGGCACTATATAGGTTCAATTGTTCTAAGGGATAAAAATGCACTTGTTGCAAAATAAAATTGCATACAAAAAGTAGTCTAACCTAAAACTACAGGTACCCCGGCGGTGTAGTAAGGGGTGTAAGGGTGATCATAATAATAATGAGTTTGAGGGTAGTAGTAATACCCTGAAGGGTGCTTTTGATGAATGTAATAGGAGTGATCTGGGGCACTGTGATAAACAAAACTTTCTGTATGCGACGCTGGAACAGCAACTGCTGATGTGGCAACCGTTGCAACTCTATGTGGTACAACAACAGTTGCTGGAGCTGCTGCGACCGTATGGACAACTTGGGGTGAGGTCACGATCGTTTTAGATGGACCCAGGATTGTTGTTGCAAGTGGTGCAGATGGTATAAAGGCTGTCTCGTAACCCCAACCTCCACGTTTTTGTCGCACCTGATCTTTCAGGTCTTTACTTTCTTCCGCCATCGGAATTGCGGAAGTGATGGCTAAACATGCCATCAGACAAGTAAATATTGAAAGCTGTTACACAATATAAAACATCACAATTAAAGTTTCTTCTGTATTTTGTTAAATTCAAAATATGTTTGTAATTTTGACACTTACACTGGCCTTCATCTTGATTACTCAATAGGAAAAAATTGAAAGAGATCTCACTAGACACTTGTCCAAAGGTTACAGCTTTTTTCGGGCAAATAAGGAGTTTCAAGAAATTTGCACCTCCTTATATAGACTATGTGGAATCTAAGTATAAAGCCAGTTGAATTTGCAAATTTTCTTCCATGCATCATAATTTGACCAGGTATTTTTAAGGAGGAGACTTGCGAAAAAAAAGTAATGTAAATGTAATGGCAAATCGTGCTTGCAAGAAAAACAGAATGAACCACGCTCCACTGCCATTCACCACCACCCAGCGAAGAAAAGAATCATTCATAATTACTCTTGATTTTTTATGTTTCCAGTTTAACTTGAATACCTATTCTGTATATGTGTTATACTGCAATGGCATGACTATACGAGGTCTTATCTTCAAGATATGATATATGTCGAAGCATTTAGGCAGTCAAGCATTTTTCTAAAATGTTGAATTAAAATATGATATGAACCATAATAAAAAATTACCTACTCTCATTCCCACCTTAACTCTCTGGAAAAAAATAGGAATTGGAATTTTTTAAATCGTAGTACAATGCAAACACAGTAAACATGTTGGAACAATTGTAAGAATATTTTGCTACCTACAATAATGCAAAGTCGTAAACTATCTAGGTTTACGATAAGCCAGATTTTGCAAATAAAAAATATAAAAAGGTCCAGGACCAAAGTTGTAAGATTTAGAAGGAAATACATTATGATTTAAGTCATGTACGATGTACGTACGAAATTAAATGTATTATTTTACAGAAACTCAATCACACTCAAAGTTTCAGAAAATCTTCCTACTCCTCCTCATGTAAAAGTTGGTAGTAATTAAAAAAATTAAAAAAACAGCGGGTTACAAACTTGTACTGGTTATACAGCTAACATGTACTTGAAGTATACATGATTCTTGAAAGTCTGCTTCGTTCGACCTTATCTTCCTTTCCAATCTGTCTTCCAGGGTAAGAAGCATTTTACCTTGCACATAGGAGCAAAGTTCCTTAATTATATTAAAAAATTGTGTAGATATGTTAAGTACACAGTTGTAAAACCTGAGAACTTTTTTATGACTATCTTAGGTAGATTTTTTATGATTGCCCGGAAATAAGTAAACGAAGTTGTTAAGAACGTCTTTTGAGTAATTTTTATTTTCTACTAGATCTAATCATAATGATAATTATTGCATAATAGAATAATGAAATTAATGATAACGAAGTCATTATCACGATGAATACGTCAGAGTGGTCTCCGGCATCTCTACTAGTCCAGACCAGTGATATTATTATTTTTTTGCCACTGAATTGTCTGAAAGACTTCGCCTTAGATTCGTTTTTGTGGTAGCAAAATGAAAGTACCAACTGCGTTTAATTATCACTTACCATTTTTTTGCATTATCCCGCCCACAAAAACTAATTAAAGGTAATAAATACATACTTTGGAATAATGATGCTTGCCGATGATAGGAGAATGCCATTATAAAATTTACAACTTGTTAGCGAATGATTTAAAACAATATTCATATATATTTTTTCCATATCACATGTAAAACTTATGTGCATATTTTAACTAGGTAGGTATGTATGTAGTTATTTTTACAGCGTTTCAGAAACTTATTTTTTTAACTCACCTTGCGCCTTTATTTCGAAAACATATTATTATGCATGAAGTTTAGCCCGAAGCTTTGTTTCTATTTTTGAGTTTATTTCTGCTGCAGTTACTATCTCTATCGTGGTCGGTTTGGCTATTGATCCACTTTGTAAATCTGCTAACTCGACTGTAAATTCCTGGGTATCGTTTATCCCCACATCCTTTGCCAAACGACACGATCCCAATCTGAAGGTAGTGATCATTGGTGCCATCTTGAAGACTAAAAAGTGGTCCTCCGGAGTCACCTAATGTTTCATTTGATTATGGTTATATTATGTGAGGAAGACAAAAGTTGAAGTCAAGAAAATTAGGATATTTCAAAAAACCTTGGCAGCTATCTTTGTTCAATCTTCTGGCACACATCATGCTGCTCGTAATTTCTGTATCATTTTTATAGAGAGTCCGGCATTCCGTGTTTGAGATTACGCCAATCTTTGAACAATTTCAGAACAACAAAAAATCGAGTTTATTCTCATTTTAAACTCAGGTATTTTGGGAGATGAATCAGTGTTTCAAAAACCCACACATCACAACACAACTCATGATTTTGTTACTTACCATGATCTGCATTTGCATCGTGGTTGCTGCACCTCCAAAGTAAGTTGAACCCCAGCCTGAGAAGAAATGAAAATTGTCATATTACCCCATCTCATGGAAAAGCATTTTTTTCAGTCATCCACTATAATTATCCGAACACGCAGAAGCCATTAAAGATAACTGATTTACATGGTTCTTTACTCACTCACCAGCCACAACAGCGGTTTTGTTTACGTATGGCACTCCTGTCTGGGGTGTAAGGCAAATGGGTAAAACTGCCCGAGAGTATTCCACGTATGATTCCAACTCCAGAATGCCGACGTCATATTCCAAGGTTTTATTATTGAACTTTGGATGAGCAATAGCAGACGCAATCTCCATTTCCATTGCATCTTCATCGTTTATATTATTTGTCCCTAAAATTGCTCGAAAGTGTTGAATGCCTTCTTGCTGAATATATTGAATACAATGTCCAGCCGTGAGCAAATGTGTATTGGTGATTACACTCGACCCACAAACGACCTTTCGATTGTGATGTCCTTTTTTATCTGAAACGTAGACGATGGCAGCAACCCATGGCCAACTATGTTGTTTTGAAAGTGTTCCCCCGACAATTTTCACATCATGACTTGCCTTAACCCCGCACGAGCATGATGGTAATTTATTCGCGACTTTGTTAAACTGGACATGGCGAGATGTGACAATTTTCACATCATGACTTGCCTTAACCCCGCACGAGCATGATGGTAATTTATTCGCGACTTTGTTAAACTGGACATGCCGAGATGGTTTGGTTTTGGTAACAGATAAGGAAAAACTGGTTTCGTTACGGGGAAGATTTCCGACTTTGACTATTCCAGACGCTTGAATTTTACACGTGCAAATTAGTAGAAGAAAAATCGTTCCCCAAAGGCCAGCAAAATGTACTCGGGTTATTATCGAATTACTACATTTTGCCATGTTTCAGAGGACGGCACTTTCGCCAAAAAAAACTATCTTGGCTTGTCAGATTCTCGGTTAAGATACGACTGAGTTGAACGTGAACCTCTAATAATAACATAATCAGTCATGAACTTAAACCTGCGTTTCATGTCATTCGTCATCACGCATCAGACACATAATTAGTAACGTCTTAAGAGTTTACCTCTCTTCCCACTCACTTTCATTCTATGATCTTCTTTTTTTCTTTGGAAGGAGAGAAGTAAGGTTTGTTAATTTCGCATTTTTGAATAATACTGTGAAGCATTTTCCTTTTTAAAGAGAGGATAGGTAGATAAACGTACAACCATTCATATATCCTGCTTGGCAAATAGGATTATTTAATTTTTGGATTACGAATCTAAGTATGAAGTAAGTTATGCATCTAATAATGACCAAAAATTGCAATGACTATGCAATTGCAAGCCAAAGAGAAATTTCAGGAAATGAAATTTTATGCTAACTTGTAAGCGTACTTCTAGTAGTCCTAAAATTTGACTTGTAGATGCAGAAATTTCTTTTTGACAAATTATGAGGATGATTTGCTGAGCATGAACAAAGAATTCATTATTACAAAAAGAAATATCCAATAGGAATTGTCAAAGAAAAGTTATTTATTAAACTTCATGTTCAATACTACTGAATGGGGCTACTTAAGAATGTCACTTTGCATTCCCTATCCACTCATGCTAATGATATGTAATGATTATAATTAAAATACTTCATCACCTCTAGTTATCCTTAATTGCATCAATTATTCAATTCTGATTCCCGATTTGTATTCAATCAGTCAATTTAATTCATATTTATTGTTTTGAAAAAAGATGAAGTGCGATGACTTGATTTCATTATTGCACCATTTTATTGCATGAGATTTCTTTAGGCAAATGGGGAGAAATGAGACACGCTTCTTTTCTGAATCGATCTTGATCCACAGTGCACTTAAGCTTCTCGTGCTGCCCCAACAAAGTATTTCACACCCGCTGAATGTCAATCTTTCATGTAGGGATTGTATGATTTCAGCTTTTTGTTTATACAAAGCAAAAGATTATTGATTCGAACAACAACGATAACAATTTTTTCCATGAACAGTGAACATGAATTTTAATTTCGAATCGTAGTTAGTAAACTGTGTTTCTATTAATTGAGTTGTCCTCTTCTTGCCATTTTAAATGAAGTCAAGGAATATCTGTGTGTATCTTAAATAAACTGTGTAAGTCCGTGTCTTTATTACCGTGATCATTAACTGTCAACAAAATAAAATAAAAAATTAGTTAATCAATTCAAGAAATATCAGTGCATATAACAAAATCTATAATTTTCCACTGTTGCTGGCTCACAGGTACCAATACCAGAACGGAAAGAAGGGGAATATCTTTGGGAAGTAAACGGATTTAGTCGGAGTCTAGGAAGAAGAATTTTTGCAATCTCATTGAATTCCGGGCTGTTAGTGAGTGAGTATTCAGTATGATTGGAGAAAGTAAACATCATCAAGGAGGAAGCAATCCAATGGAACAGTTCGTCTTATTAGCAAAATCTGCTAAAGGTGCGGCCGCCGCTAAGCTTGTTGAGCAAGTTCTTGAAGCACCTGGGTTATACGTGTTCAGTGAATTATTAGACATGCCCTGCATCAAGGAGGTATAACAATTAAAATAACTTGCAAGCAGCATTATCAATTTGAAGAAATAGTTTGTTAATCTTTTAAATTATTTCCATCTTTCTTTTTTCTAATTTTTTTAGCTTAGTGGTGAGCACAGCGCATCTTGGGAACTTTTAAACATTTTCGCGTTCGGTACACTCAAGGACTACATGAGTAAACGGTCGCAAAATCTTGTGCCAGATCTGAGCAGTGGTCAAAGGAGAAAACTTCAGTGGTAAATGGAACTGAATTATATCATATTGTGTCTAATTATTCATCTGCTTTGACTGTTAAATAGTTTAATTTTCGTGTTTGATATTTATTAGAAATCATCCAAGGAAAACTGGATCAAAGTAGAGGCTTCCTAGAGATTGATACAACGATTGGTCGTGATATTAGAAAAGATGACATTCCAGTAATTACAAACACCTTGGAATCCTGGTGTGACGCTTGTGAAAATATGTTGGCAGCTCTGCAAAATCAGATTGAACGGGCAAATAACGAAAAAGCTCAAAAGATTCAGAGGAGAGAAGCATTAGAGCAAGAGGTAATACTAAAAAACTAACAAGGAGCATTTTCGGGCCACAGCCCGTCCATGATCTCATTATTAACTCTATTCTTCGCTAAATGCAATTAACCAACTTCTAAGCTTTAAGAGGTAATATAATATAATTTAGCTCTCTTGGCTCTCGATGTATTGCGCAGTAAGGTCTGGTTGTATCTGCGGGATAATTAAAAGCAATCATATTCTTTACGTTATATTTCAGATCGCAAATTTAAAGAAGTCTGTTAAAAGTCACAATCAAGATTCCGAAGACGTTATGGCTGACTCGCGTGAAGCTATGGGCATTGAAAAGACTCCTTCCAAAAAGATTATCAAAAAGGGAATCCGTGGCTCCAGCAAGCTTTTCAGCAAGTGAGCCTTCAGTTCAGTCTGTCTGCCGTGTCATCATCTCACTCTCCCTTATCAAAAAATTCAAACGATGCCGAATCAGGTGAAAATTAGGCTTCAACTCAACAGATAAATTCAGGATTCGGATTGTTCACCTGTTAGTCCACGAGGATTATAAAATTCATTAAAGAATGTCCCCAAATGGTTATTTACAGACTGCAAAATTCGCGGAAGAGAAAGAATGTTTATCCAATATGCTTTTGTAAATAAAATACGTAATGTGCAAATATATAATGTTATCTATGTATTCAATGAATTATAAGACATGGATTATGAGTACATAAATGAAATGTCTTGAACCTATTTATTCTTTAAATTGCAGAAGTGGATTTTTTAGAATGAAATCAATCATTCACACCAGCAATTTTATTTGTTTTTTTTTGTTAGGTCAATAAGTAGTTGATTTACGATCGAATCATTCATTAAATATTCAAGGGGCAAATTAAGACTAGTTGAAACCAAAACTAAAGGAACCCACGCGCTTACTAACGAGGACAAAGCATACAATAAGCTACACCGTTTATTTAATGCAGACTAAATGTGTAGTGTCACAGTCACGCAGCTAGCGAGCGTTTTTGCATAATGCAGGTATTTTATAAATCATCGAAATCTGGCATACAATAATCATGATAAAAAATAACCCAATTATCTTTCCCGTTGACTTACAGACATTTTTCTATTTACTTTGGTGTCATATCGTAACTGCATGCATAGGTAGATTGTAGACTGCGTATTCGGATAAGATAGCGAACAAAATTAGTCTGTTTCTGAGGCTTTTTATTTGATGATTGCCGTTTTCCTATGTTTATACATGACTTCATTGCATGAAATATTAAAAATTGCTTTAGACCCAAGCTATACAGCAGAGTCGAGTGAGTGTACGACCATCTCCGCATAACTATTCCATTCCATCATGTGAGTGAAGTGTAAATATGCATTCCTTTAGCCTGCCTGTCCGACTCTGACTCTGACTTGACTGCTGCCAGCCAACCTGCCAAAACGCAAAGCCAACTAAACATTATAAATTTTTGTTTGCGAGCTAATGCCAGCTTTACTCCCAATCTCATCCCCCCATCTGTCTCGAGTGAATAAAACCAAATTTTCATCTGTTGTGTTGGATTGTTTTTGCAAGAAAAAAATGAGTTAAATACAAATTCAATGTAAATGTAAATACAATATTATTATGTTTGGTTCTTTATCTATCAGATCAGGGAAAAGGTTCCTCATTCTCCCATACATTCACTACGGAAAGGAAATGATAAAAAAAATTGAGTGTAGTATGCTGTTTCACACAAACATGAGACAAATGTGTCATATGTTTCAAGTTACAATTTTTTGAAAAAATATATACATTTTTGGTGAAAATCATTTTCACTAAATTATGATAATTAGGAATGGCTGTGTGGTGTAAAAACAGACATTTTAAACTTTAGTGATTGGTGCTAATTTTTTTAAAGAATTAATTTGACATTTGTGAGTCAGCAGTGCAGTGCAAAGATTACAGTCAAAATCATCTCTATTTTCCCCCAATTTTAATTATTCCTGAACAGCAGCTGGTCGAATTAAATATTATGCAGTAAGTTTAAATGTTAAGTCATCTTCATTTAATTAAAAGGATTAAATGATTTTGTGGATGTGGAGAGATGATGTACGTACCACTAAATTATGCGTAAAAAACTAGTAAGGGAAGTCAAGTAATAAGGAACAGAAACATTATGTGTTGTAGTTGTTGTAAACTTGATTTGATAAGC